>JAJOOO010012955.1:0-49355 GCA_029582685.1 Solanum piurae
ATTTTATTATTAATTTTCATTATAAAGAATACGCAAAATTAAAATGGCAAGATGAAAAAATTTAATTTAAAAATACAATACATGATATGATAATTTAAATACAAGATAACAATACAATACATAACATAATAATTTAAATACAAGATAACAATTCAATATAATACATAACATAATAATTTAAATACAAGATAAAATACAATACATAACATAATAATTAATTGATCACAACAATAATTTAAAAATTTGGTAGGTCGTTTCTAGATTTAGAAATTCGGTAGGTCTACAATTGTTCAAACTATTTGTGATCCTCATTCTCAAACAAAAGAATTTTTTCGCGATAAAACAAGAATCGCGCTGAAAAGATGTTGAATGTGCATTTGGAGTTTTGCAATCACGTTTTGCAATTATTGCAGGACCGTCACGTTTTTGGAGAAAGAAAGTGCTACATGATATAATGACTACATGTATTATACTGCACAACATGATAATTGAGGATGAACGTGATCGCAATGCACCAATTCAAGATGCCGTAGAGGCTCCAACTCCAACATTGTGTGTTTCTCACAACTGACATAAGTTGTGTGAGTCACAAGTTGACGGACCACAATATTGCAACTCTTGACACAAATTTTGTCTCATAATCATAAACTAAATGAGGTCCCAACTTTGTAAAAGTTGAAGAAATAATTTGTTGACAAATCAAATATTATTTACTTTTTTAACAGGGACACCAATTAATATGACAAAACTCAATTAGATTCCTACAACAGGTACATTTTGGTTGCATCAAAATTCAATGACGTAGAAAAGTATAAGCTTATGGAAGTTTCATTGTTGTTACATTTTTTCGGGTTACAATGATTGAAAGCTAAAGATTATGAAAGAAAGAAAAAAAAGGTCAAGAATCTATAAATGCAATAACGTAAAGAAAATTATCATTCATTATAATTTTGCTAAACCAAAAGTAAATTAACACTTTCTGGTTTGAATAAATCATTTGGTGTAAACTTGAATTTTCTTTTGATTACTGAAAGTAACCATGAAAGTTCCAAATCTATCACCTAATATTAATTTATACCAATTTAGTATAGTTAAAATCACAAAAAATGGATGAAGATGTGTATTGATGAATTATGTTTAGTAAAATACAACTGTTTGTGTAGACATTTATATATCATATATATATTTATTGGGTTGGTATAAACATCGGATCTAGATAAAAAATTTCATTACTAGTACGAACATAGTCCTTTGTAATAATTTACTTGTAAATATTTTAAGTAACATGATAGTGTCAATTTTTTTAATACACTATTAGTCTATCACTGTATAGTTAAATACTTTAAAAATCCAAAACTATTGAACCTTACACTTAGAAATTAGATAAAAATAAATCTAATAATAAAATAGATTCCTAGTCAATTTATTTTTCATTGTCAAACATATATAAATGGCTGTGACGTCCCTGCTAGGTAAATTGTTATTGTTGACGTTGAGAGGTCTAAATTTCTAATTAAAACTTGACTGTGTTTTCAGTCTTCATTGACTGTTTAATAATAATAATAAAATTTTAATTCTTTCATTTTATTTCATACAAATCCGAATTGGATATCCAATTTGCTTCAGTTTGATATTATATGCGGGAATAGACTTTTAAAATTTATGATCTGAAATATTTTTAACATACTAAAAATATTTTTTGATATTATAATCTTAATATGTCATGTTTATTTTTATAAAAATAATAGTGTGTAATTAAAGATAAAATAAGAAGTAAGAAATGATTCAAACGATCACAACGCATGCACACATGTAATACATACACGTACAGTCATGTGACAATAAAGCTTTTACTGAAAATCAACTACAAAAAAATAAAGAATTTTGCTATAGTTATTTAACGATAATAATATAATTTTTATATATTATATTGAGCGATATATGTAAATATTTGTAATCAAATATTTTAATAAATATCACTAAAGAATTTAACGATTTTAGTCATGATTACGTAATACACCTAATTATGGTAAACATTAATTAATGTTCACAAGTTTTTTCTTAACCTGAGATGAAGGATGATTAAACAAATTCTACCATTGTTTCAGAATTTTAGATTGTTTGGGAACTTATAGTTTTTAGTCAAGCTTCTTAAAAATTAACTTATTTTGAAAAGTATTTTTTGGAAAATATATATATATAATATATTTGATCAATAAATTTTAGAAACATTTCTGAACGGTAATTAGTATTTGATCAAACTTTTTAATCAATATTTCTAAATGTATTTTTTTTTAAAAATGCTTTTTGAATTTTATTTTACCTTTTTTAGCTTTGAAAAATAATTACATTCAAAAACACTTATTTTTTTCACAAAAATTCGATCAAAGACCTTACTTTTTAATTATTTTTTTAGCATTTTTGCAAATAAAAATAAGCTTGACCAAACAGAATATTAATCTCAATAAATTTCCTAATGACGTCCAAGGTAGTTTTAATTTTGAAAGGTTCTAGAAACCAAGTGATTATAGCTTCTATAATTAGTAGCTAATCAGCAGTTGTCAACAAGTTTTGAATAATCAGCTTACCTAACACAACCTCTAAAAAGACTATTTTTCTAGCTTTTGTAGCAATTTGATAGGACTAGGGAACTTTAGTATAAATAGAATTTCATTTTCAAATTTACCTTCTCTTTATTTTGATATATTCATCGTTTTCATTATAAGTGTCATTATTCTTTTCAAATTTATGAAATTTTCAAAGTTAAATATGATCTTAAAATCGTTTATTTATATTCGATAATTAAATTTTATTCTCAGGTAAAATATACGTACATAATTAAATCACTTATAAATCAAATATATTCAATACGAAATACTCAATATTTTTATACAATTAATTTAGCTACAACTCAATATTTTCCTAGTAATTAAAGAGTAACGCAAAAAACTTTCCTCGTTTGAATTTTTGTTATTTATTAATATTAAATTCATATATAGCTTTTTTCTTTCTTTCTTTATGTTGTGGTAGTGGAATATCTAAGGATATGATACTGTAGAAAAAATTGTTTCTCTTTTAATTATAGATTTCTGATTCAAGTTTTGAATATTAAAAATTCTCAATATAAAGAGTGTTTTTCTCTGAATGAAATTTTATATGACATATATTTGAATTAGTCAAATTTCAACACGAATAACGATAAAAATATCCAAAAAAATGTTGTGGTAGTGGACATGAAACAAAAATGAGAAAAAATTACATAATTGGACCGTTTCAAAGCAGCAAAAAATCGCCGAGTTTTCTAATATGTACACCTCTTAACCGCGTCTCAAATTCCTATTTTTCCAATTCATACTAAAAGACTTCCTTCATAAGAAAAATCCCCACACGTTACTTTAACATTTTATATATATATATATATATATATATATATATATAATTGTGATGCCCAGATCATCTAAGTATCTCCTATTAATAGTTATCAAGTAATTTTATTCATTAAATTAGGATTGAGTAAGTATTTTATTTTATATATGATTATAATTTTCGAACCATTTATTATTTTACTTTTTTATATATATATATAGATGATATTTTAATCATATCATTTAGTAATTTTTGTTTTCGTTAAAAATTAAATATAAATTTTAAGGAAATCTTAGTAGCTCAATTAGTTGACTGTCTGAACTCTCACCTTGTTGAGAAGGGTTGGATCTGATCACATTATAATCCCCTTCCTTTGGCCTTTCCCTACCCCCAATTTTTTTTTAATAAAACATTCTACTTTAAGGATATTTTAAATGTCCACAAAAAACATTTGCACCATAATATATTCGAGAAATTTCTTATTAACTTCCCCACACATTCTTAATATTTTTTTCTTATAATTCAACCTTCGTCATTATCAAAAGTTGCAACTGAGCTAGTTTCATTTGTTCCTATCCTTCTAGTCTCTTCAACAACCACCAACCATTAAAGAAAAAACTCATTTTGTGTTCAAATTTATAAGTGTTTATACTTCTCTTTCTTTTACTTGTTTCTCATTGAGTGAGGAAACACACAAGTGAAAAGGAAGTAGCCATGGGAAGAAAACTTGATGCTTTACTAGGAAGAAACTTTAAAATTAGTAAATTCAAGGCCACTGCAAATTTAGCCATTTCCAGGGTTACTGTACTCAAGAACCAACGCCAAGCACGGTGCTCGATCGCGCGGTCTGATGTGGTTCAGCTCTTAAACCTTGGTGTCCATGAAAGAGCTCTTCTAAGGGTAACTTATTTATTTCACTATATTATTATTTTGATCATGTGGGGATATGTATAGTACATATTTCGAGTCAGAAGTAATAGATTCAGTTGAACTCACAGAACCGTTATGTTTGTAGGTTGAGCAAGTGATCAAGGAACAAAATATGTTGGATGTGTTTGACATGGTAGAAGGCTATTGTCTTCTAGCTGTTGAAAGAATCAACCTTATTCAACAAGAGAAGTTAGTGTTTTTAATTTATTTATGTTTTCAATTGTGGATATGTGTATATGTTTTTTTTTTAAAAATCTTAGTAGCTCAGTTGGTTGACTGTCACCTGGTATTAAGCTTTCTCATGATCTGTCTGTAGAATATGTCCTGAGGAATTGAAGGAGGCGATATCGAGCTTGATTTTTGCAGCTTCAAGGTGTGGTGAATTCCCAGAACTTCAAGAGCTTCGAGCAATTTTCACGTCAAGATTTGGGAAGGAATTCACAGCTCGTGCTGTTGAGTTAAGAAACAATTGTGGAGTAAATAATAAGGTAATAATTAATAGAACATCTGGTATAGTATTCTATCGTAGTCTATGAACAAAATGGCATGATAATAATGTACTCATTTACTGTTTTTTTCGCAAAGTAGATGATACAAAAGCTGTCAACAAGGATGCCTAGCTTAGAACAGAGAACCAAAGTGCTTAAGGAAATTGCAGCAGAGAATAACATTGTTTTGGAAATTGAGGAAATAATTTTGGAAAATACAGAGGTATGTTTTGAGATGAGTCTTGAATTATAACGCGATAATTATTCTATTTTTGAAGTAAATTTTTGAAGAACTTTTACGTTGAAAACAGGAGAAGGAGGTCATCGCGAAAAGGAAGGACCAGCCTGAAGATCAGATACCAGTTTTACCTCAAAATGTAGACCATGAAGCTAGGAGAAAATATAAAGATGTAGCAGCTGCAGCTCAAGCAGCTTTTGAATCTGCTGCTTATGCAGCAGTTGCTGCAAGAGCAGCTGTGGAACTCTCTCGGTCTGAATCACGTGATCCAGATGAACCCAAGAGTCCGAGTCAGAAACCAAGGAATGTATCGGGCTCTCGTGAGGATTTGAAATCTGAGTTTCATGCAGGAGAGGAGAATAATAATGAGGGAGTTGAGAAAATCGAGACTAGTCAGAACTATGGTTTTCATTCTGAAGTCGACCAATTCTCCGATGGAGATGAGGTGGAAGAACTCAAACAGAGGAAGTTTGAAGAACAGTTCAAGAGATCAGACTCTGTTTCAAGTTCTGATATTTCAGCAGACGACATGCTTGTTGATGAGGTGAAAAGTCCTAAACATAGTGTAATTTATGATGAAATAGATGAAGAAGTTGGAGAGGAAGACAGAATTCCGTCATTAAAACGTCCTAAGAATGAAGTTGTTGGTTCTCCAGTGCACCAAGCAGGAAATGAGAAGGAGATTGAAGGATTCACAAAGCAAGGTGCAGAAAAACTAGACATAAATAAGAAGCCAATATCAATGAGAACAAGAAAGAACTTTCACTGGTGAACCAAGAACGGATAGATGTTAACGAAAAGGAGATTGAAGGATTCACAAAGCAAGGTACAGAAAACCTATACATAAATAAGAAGCCAATATCAGTGAGAACTAGAAAAAACTATCACTAGAGACCAAAAATGAATAAATGTTTGCTGAGATTTTGCCAGTTGGTGCATATATTGTGTGCTTAGTCAATATATCATAGCTACATATTTTCTTTATCTTCCGAGATTTTGTAAGTTTTGAGGATATATTTTGTGCATTTGTCAATATAATGTAGCTTCATATTTTGTTTGCTTGATTATAAGCTCTAGACAAATGCTGTGATATTTTATAATAATCGAAGCTACAGCCAGACACACAAATTCTTTTGATTCGAAACTTTACTGCTATGGGCTACTATTATACGATATGAAAAAAGGGGTATAACTTGTGCAAAGTTCAGTCTATCATACCATTCAGCTTTCAGTAAAGATGTAGTGTGAGCTGGTAAATCAGAAAACTCGGAGAGAAACTTAGTTGAAAAAGCAACATACACTAAAATATGTACAAATGAATAAACTGAGAAGCCCAGTGTAATCCACAAAGTGAGGACTAAGGACGATGGTGTGTACGCAACTTTACCCCTCACAAAAAGTGTAATCCGACAAGTGGGGTCTGGGAACAATGGGGTGTACGCAGGCTTACCCGTGAGGGTAGAGAGTCAACTTTTTATTTGTTCAAGGTGGATAAGCATATTTATACCCCAGAAGAGTGGCAGCTCAATGCCAATCTTGACGAAGTGAAAGACCATAGAGTTGCTGTGCATTTACATTTTAATAGCCTATTTGGTTAAGTCCTCTACTGTAAAACTCCCTATACCATTTTCAGTTGTCTTTTGAACCTAAGACCACTTGCAGTAGTGATGTGAGTAAAACAGACGAGATCTTAGCAAAGCAGATTAACATTACAAAATGGCAAAGATAACACAATTCCAAAGTCTACAAATATATACTCATAGAACACCTGATCAAGTATATTCCTGCAGTTGTAACACGTAAATATAAGCCTCTAGCGACGCTTCTTGCCATGTTGGATCAGGTCAGCAAAAGACTGAAAATTCACACCAACATCCTCATCATATTCAACTCCAAGTTCCTCCTGAAATGCACATGAAAATTAGGGGTGGAGTTTAGAAAGAGATAACAAAAATACGAAAAGATCAACTTGTTAATACCTTAAACTCTTTTGGATTTTTGGGTGAGTTCTCAGTTATGGCATCCCATACATCTCTGAACATCCTTTTTCGCCTTCTCCACTGATTTAAGGCTTCCGAATACAACCCCTCGATGGCTTTTCTTTCTTCTGGACTTACAAGAGTAACACCTTCCCGCAATTTAATAAGTTTCTTTTCCATCTCATCAACCTTGAAATGATAAAGAAGTTAGGATATTTTTCAAGTTATGCTTGAAGACCAGATTCAAATGCTAGAGAGTTCCACAGAGTCTCTTCATCTCCTACCTCTTTTCTCAGTTTGGATTCTTTAGCATGTATCTCTTCCATAGTCAAATTTGACTGCAGAGACTTCATCTCTGCAACAAAACCATTATAATTTACATGTAACATCACTCGGTGAGTTGAAGATTATCAAATTCAAAAAATGGCTTACAAATTTGTACAAATAACTCACAGACAACAGCAAGGAGTATCAAATAAGAATACCTGCTTCAACCTCACTGATGGCTTTCTTCTGTTCATTCAGCTTTTCTTGTAGATTGGCATTTTCTTCCTTCATTCTATTAAGCTCTTCCGTATCTGGGATGTCAAACTGATCTTGCCGAGCCAGATAGATTTTCTGCTTGCCATACTCTTTAAATGATACCTTACCACTGTCACAGAGATTATCCAGGGCTTTTTGTACTGCAGCTTTTTTAAGGTTAAACTTTTGCAGTGCATCTGCCGCATTTTGGACATTCAATGGTCTATTTTGCTACATTAAACACCATGCGGAAATAAGGAAAATCACAGACTGTATAACTCAAAATTCAAAATTTGCAGTTTGATAGCAAACTAACAGCTATCCAGATAAAAGCAGACAAGAAAGTTCCACACTATCTTCACGGAATATTGATAAGCTATACCCTCTGTCAAGACACTATTTCAAGCAACAAAGGAAATTACACTGTGCACACACAGTAGCAACTGAAGCTGTAATTCTTCTATATCCTACACTTACTTCCTCTACATTTTTAATGAAACTTTTACAAGGAACCAAATATATTATACAATAGCTTAGTTACATTGAAGCTAATCAGTTTGATTAACAACATCTTTCGATATTTACACCTGAATCTTCAAAGCAAAATAAAATAAAATGTAGTGTACTGCATTACAACTTTTACTGCATAGCTGCTAATTTTAAGCACAGAATAACACTTCATGTTTCAAATTGAATTCTCATACCGGCGTAGAAATTAGTTAATTACAGTAAACTATCCATTTGTGTAAACAATGGTAACACTTTCAAACAAAAATTCTCTAAATTTTAGATCCTTCGACTACATTTATTTACACATTACAGGTGAGATTTGGAAGAAGAAACAAAGACAAATGCACAGAAACACTACAGACATCGAATTAGATATACTATTAGCAAAATGATGAACTGTGTGTTACCTCGTTCACGAAATTGAGCACGATTCCTGCAAATTTTCAAGTAACAAAAAGTCGATAAGCTTTAGGATCTGTAAATTAAGATTTCAACTACGAAAATATTCAATTCTGTTATCCGGCGAAAATTTCCCGGCGAGAGAAGTTACCTTCAGTGTTATCTGCTTTAGGAGCCATGGATTGGAGAATTCACAGAGCTCCAGAGCGCGGGAAAAAAACTTCTGCCAAAATTTCTATACTTCGAATTTCCAGGAAAAATTGGGCCCGAAGGCCTTTATACGATGTCATAGTTGAAGATCGTTGTAATTTACCCTTGGTATAGACACTAATTACGAAAAGAGGATTCTTACGTCGTAAGTTTAAAGTGAGAGTGGCCATAGAGCCCATGGGCCTTGTTGGGATGGACCACCCCAACTAGAAAGACTTTATGGGCTTTTAGTTCATGATAAGTCTCTAAGTACAAATGTAACGGGCGTGGAAGATGAACAATAGCTAAGAAATAGCTTGAATTAAGAGAAAGTGAACTCGGGCATGGTTTCAATTTTGTGCGTATAAAAATAACTTCGGCACTATACATACGAAAGAAAGAAAACTAATTTCTCTTTCACGGATTTTGTAAGACGTAACATAACTTTGGTACAATACATGTTCTACCTATCTTGTTAAATTAAGATTGTTAATTGACAAACCTTACCCTATTCACTGTTCACAAGGTAAGGTTATGCAAGGTGAGACATAACTTTGGTACAATTTACATTCTAATTGGATTGACAAACCTTGTTGAACAATGTTCATTCTATCTATCTTTTTAAAATTATTTGTAAGCCTTGCTACATTTGTAAAATCTTGCATGCGCTAATTAAATGTTCATAAGTTTTGTCGAACCCGAAAAACTTGGTCCTACTATCTTCATTTCACCTATCTTAAATTATTCACAAATTTTGATCATCTTGTCATCCAGTCAGAACACACTAGCTATCTAAAATTTATTCACACTAGCAATGCAATTGAAAAAGAAATCTTGAAAGTTGAAACAAAAATGATTCCAATTGTTTTCTCCTTCAACTATAGTACACTTAAAAAGAAGATAACATATACCAAACAAAATAAAGCAAAAACAGAATTTGAAACAATTTGCCTACAAATAAATAGCAAAACAACAATTAGGTCAAATTTCCACCACTCTGCTGCCACAAATTGATAATATCAGTTGCTTGATTAAGCAAAATAATCATTTGCTTTTGTGATATCCATGGCTTACTCTCTAGTGTTGTTTTCAACTCTTCCCATGCATCTTTTCTTGGCCAAAAAAAGTATGGACTTAATGGTACACTTCCATGGTCTGGTAAAACTTGATCAAGGCCAAGTCCAATATTTTTCTCCATCCATATGAATTTTAACACTAGCCTTGGCTTCTCAATTACCTTTTTCTTCATATCAACCTTCTGAAAAAAATAATTCAAGAATTCACTAAGATATTAAAACATAATATCCTATCCTTTTGGCTCATTATTTATATAGACGTACGTACGTATCTGGAAAGAATTATGTGCATTCAACTGAACTTATTATTTTCATCTTGAATAATGTATATAGAATATTGTTTCAATACGAGTGTGAGTATCTGACACGGGTGAAAGTCAGAGGTTGGATTTTGTCATGGGTGGATCTAGCTAGGATGAGTTAAGTGCATTCAAGCTAGCTAAGTGTTCAACTGAATGTATTATTTTTGGCTCGTCATCATAACTTATACTTTTAGGTTACGATATAATTTAACTCGATTTTTGTTCTGTTTTTAGCTAAATGACCAATATATTTTCCTAATTATGTCTTAAATTTTTTTAATTAATTAAAACATTTCATAATTTGCTAGTTATTACTCATTTTCATTAACAAGTGTTGGACTACCAATTCATTTTTGGAGGATCAGAGACATTTTTAGAAAATTTGAGCAACATGGTACACACATGTTAAATAATCATAGTAAAACGGACTTAAAAAATTCTATATTTTCCTACATTTTATGTATCTTTAATTTAGCACCAAATGATTCAACAATATTCTTTGCATTTCTAAATTACGTGTCAAGTCAAAATCCGACACACATTACTCGATGTGCTAGTGAGAAGCAACATTACTTTTCATCAAATTAATTGAGTTGAGCACAAACTAATCCAAACACTAAGTTATTGAAAAAAATTACATTATGAAAATTAAAGAGTTGATTTTTTACCTCAATTTCTTGAACAACAGACTCTGAAGTCTCAGCTACAATTGGTTCTGCTTCTGTCACTGCTGAAGCAAAAATCTTATGAATTCTTCTTGTTGATGAACCTTTGTTGTTCAAAGATAATGAAGAACATGATTTGAAGGATTTGTAAGAAGGATTTTGTGAAGGTAAAGAAGGAACACTCAAATTGCCTTTCAAGCTAGATTGAACAGACATTGATAACATTTTTTGGTGTTGGAAAAAAAAGTTTGTTTAGTGATGAAAAAAGTGAAGTGGGGAAATTGTGGCCTTAAAAAGAGTGTGTATAGAGAATTTGAGATAATGATAGAATGGATAAGGCAGTAGAAGAAAAAAAGAATGAAAGAAGTTTAAATTGGGCTAAGAGGCCTATGTGTGAGGACTTTGGTCATGTTATGAGATTTGGGCCCAAAGGAAATATGATCATTAGTTATCATAGCTTTACTACTTTTGTATATTTAGCAATGTTAAAGTTGATTCGGGGTGTCAAATGGACAGGTTAGACGGATTTTGGGGAGTTAAAGTTGTGTTAATAAACGAGTGGGTATTGACGTATCCAAAGATTATAAAGTTGAGATAAGATGGGTTAATATTGTGTCGTAGTTCAATATGTTCAACTTTTATCAAGTTTACGTTTCTTTACAAGCAGAACTAATGAGTATCAGATTTTTATGGATTAATTTTTTCATCTCTAAATTGTCTAATCAACTTGATCAATATTATCTGATTATTCAAAAAATAGAATGTATCTCGAGGGTGAAGATTGTTCATGCTTCTCAAATGTTACGTACTTTTAGGTCATTAGTCAGCAACTCTCTGGCCAATGACTTCACATTACTTTCTTGACAAGTCTATCGTTATAATTTTAGAAATATCATATTCTCATTCAGACAAATGTCACGCCTTGAACTTGTGGATGAACGTGAAATATATATATATATACCTCTTTGACTATTCATGAAATTAAATCCCTAATTTTAACAAAAGAAGTGCATATTAAGAATGTCCAAGAGCTACATTCTTTCTTATTGGTATTAAAGTCATATTTGTAATATAATTTGAAAAAACTGAAAATGAAGTTCATATATCATAAATATTTTTTTCCAATGTCATTTTCTTCATAATTAGTAAAAGAGACGACTTTTGATATATATGTCCATGCGCACTACTCATTCAAGTTTATGAAGAAAAAACATTACTTGACCTGAATTTTATGATAATTGACAAAATCATATAATAAAAAATAATAACAATATTAGTCATATTAATTATGAAGTGATCAAAATGAGTTGCAAATTTGAAGACCACTAATTCAATCCACCTCAATCCATACTCATATTTTGCCCTTTGCATACACACAAACTATATTTTTATGATCAAAGTGACGCTTGGTTTAATTTTTCCAAGATTAAGAGCTAATATTGGCTAGAGGTGTCGTATCCAAGAAGAACGGAGATTGATGATGATGTCGTACATCGCATAATTGGAGTGGACTGGATAAAATGAAGGTTCGTACTCAGATACTATGTGTTAAGGATGTGTTGTCAAGTCATAAATGTAAGTTCTACAGAATGATGATTAGAACAACGTCAAATGAATGAGTTGAACTGAATTTTAGTGAGTCAAAATGAGTTGAGTTAATAAATAGACAGATGAAAAATTATTTAAGTTGAAATAGTGCAGGTCATAACCCAATCCACCAAATTCTTATTAAATTTATTTTTCTAACTACATTTTTTATATATTAATAAAAGAAAAATGACTTCCGCACACAAAAATTTAAAAGTTATTTTTTCTTTCTATTAAAGACTATTTTCTAGCAACTAAACATTAGAAAATAACTTATTTAATTTTGCAAATCATTATACCAAATAGTACACATGTAATTAGTCGAAGTCGCACCTCTTTTCTATAGAATAATTAGCTGAAATTTGCTCCAAATATATTTGCTCATGTTAAATAGAAGTCCTAATTTGTACCAAAAAATTATGGGATGATTGTACAGAATGACAAACTAATAAAGTAAAATAAATACAGTAGCTATCATTTGATTTATTTGTGCTCCGTAGCAAACTGTTTGACAGTCGCCTCTCTCCCTCAAATTCTCGTTTGCCACTCTCCCTCTCTTGCTCGCTCCCTGTCGCTCCCCTTTCTCGCTTTATACAACAGAAATGTATAAATTGTGTTTATGTTTGTATTAAGTGAGAGAAAATTGTATATACACATGCAAATACATATATCTTCGTCCTATACACTTATAATTATACAATACAAATATTCCCCTGTCCAGTTCTCTTTTGCCTTTCTCTCTTTCTCGTTTTATACAAACACAGATTATACAAAAAATAATGTATAATTTATGTTTGTATAAAGCGAAAGAGAGAGCGATATTTGATATACATACGTTTTATTTCGATTCAATTGTATACAAATTCAAATTTTATACAGATATACAAACACATAAAATTGAATTGAGAGGTTGTCGACGATTTATACAAACGAGAGTCTAACAACAATTTACACAAATGGCCTGCCAGCGAAATTATACAAATCTGAAGAGAAGCCAATGAATTATACAATTGCTTCTTTTGTATATATGTATAGCGAAATAGGCATAGTTTTCATTTGTATATGTATAGCGAATTATACATATATATGTTTGCTATGGAGCGCAATTATGCAAACTTTGCTATAGCATACAAATATGAATTTTGTGTTTGCTATATGTGAAAGTTGTTCAAAATTTATTTCTTTATTGGAAATAATTCTTTAATTACTTACTAAACATGTTTACATGATCTAATAGTTGAAAATGGTAGCAATTGAAATTGACAGAATGCTTCCACGTTTGTTTGAGTTGTATAGAAAGTATTTATCTTTTTAATTCATTTCTTCCCAAAGAAAAATTCAAAAAATAAACTTTCAAATGAGAAAAAATCATTTTTCATTAAGTGTTCGATATTTATATTTAAGTCCAATTAATCTGAATACGCATTGTGAAACCCATTTGTAAGGATGATGCTCCCAACAGAGTTTTTATCAATTTCAGAAGCTCAAACCCAAAATCTAATTAAGAGTATAAAAATCGAATCTCAATAATCCCACCACATGGTCAAATGAGAAAAATTGAAAACTCTTCAAACTGTGAGAGACCATTAAAAAGACATATCACATAGTGAACCAATTGCCTAGCAATACAAATTAATTTGTTCCTTTTGCTACATTGAAAAGTCATTTAGCTTTGTGTATACACACAAAAAAATAAAAAAAATAAAAATAATGAATAAGTCTCTAAGTATATGCTTGCTCTAAATTCTTATATATATAGCTTGGCATATATTTATTCATTTCATAGACCTTTCTCATAAATCTACATTTAGACCATATTGTTATTTCTTCTGACTCTTCTTTTGGTATTTGCTATCACTCTCTTTTTCTTATAACAAATTTCTGGTAATTTTCCTTTATGTTTTTATTTTTTTTAATTTCTTTGATTTGTTTGTTATATTTATAAATAAAATCCCAATAATAAATTTTCTTTAATTTCCAATTGAATTTGCAGGTTTAAAGAGCAATGCTCTGTTATTGGTAAGTCTTATACAAAATCCAATCAGCATTTCTCTTTTTATTACTTATATGTTCTTTAATTTTCTTTACTTCAAAATAGGTTTTATATTCTTATGTTAAGCCATGAAATTCCATGCCATATTTCAATAATTTCTAGCTTAACCGACCAAGAACGATAACAACATATTCAGTGTACGTAATTCTACAAGCTAAGTCTAGGTCTGGAGAGTGTAGAGACCTAAACATAACTTGTGCACGTAGAGAAGTTGTTTCTGATAGATCCTTAGATAAAGAAAAAAGATTATATAGATTATATATACACCCACTCGTGTCACGTTCGTTGTGAGACCTAACTTATAAGTTACGGATTCACATGAACTAGTAAATTTTGACCGGATCCTATATTCATAAACATTTGATTGTAAATTCTAGTTTTTATTAGTATATATTAACTTGAGATTATTATAAAAATTATATACTTTAAATCTTAGATTCGGCTTTCGTTGTTTTTTCTTACAAGTTATTGTGGAGTGGGAGGGAAGTTTCTTTTCTTTGTTCTCACCACCGTACTATGAACACTTGGTGATGTTAGATAGAATCATTCAGTTTCTTTACTTTCATGCACGTCTTTTCTTTATGGGCCACCTTTTCTCTTCATGGCCTTCAATAGGTTTATATACTTATTTTTCGAAGGTTTATCGAAAATAATTTTTCTATATTGATGTTGAAATATACAACCAATAAGTCGGGCTTAAGTTTTAGTCATGTTAATACATTTTGAAGTACTCTTTTTAGTCCTGTCAGAAATTTATATGACGCTAAAAAAGTAATAACACTTTAATATATACTCCTTCATATCCCATTTTAAATGAATTTTTTTCTTTGATTATAATTTTTCATATACATGCCTTTTATATAATTTTATATAGTTAATTATTTCCACATATAATACTTTTATATAAGTTCTAAATATGTAGAAAATAACAAAAAATAAGATCTCATGTCCTAATAGTAATTACCAATGAGAAATCTATAGTTTAACCCTCGTAATCTAAATTCTCTTTTGTATATTAGTAGATTAAGATATACTATATGCTTAAATGAAGTGTGGGTATTTATGTAACCGATCGCAACTTGCTTGGATTGAGGCGTAACTGTTATTACATTAATTTCTCTATTCTTCTTTCACATATCTTGTAAAACAAAAAAAACTATTTGATCATTTTTTTTAATTTTTTTTTGCAGACTCCATTTATAAACCAAGAGAAAAAACAATAAATCAACAAAAAATGGTGACCATTAAGAATTTCTTCAAGAAGGCTTCTCATCAAGATCAACACAATCAAGAAAAAGAAAAACTACTACAACATGATGATGATGAAATTAAAAATGGATGTTGTTGTTTCACTCCATTATATGAAAGATTCAAAAGTTTCTTCAATAATATTCAAGATTTTGCAAAGAAAGCAATTGAGATGGGTAAAAATGATCCAAGAAAGATCATTTTTTCATTAAAAATGGGATTTGCTTTATCATTTGTGTCTCTTCTTATTTTTTGGAAGAAACCAACTGATGTTGCTCAATTTGCAATATGGGCAATCTTGACTGTTCTTGTTATGTTTGAGTTCACTATAGGTACTAAAATCTTACACCCCTCTCTTGTTTTTTTAACTATATTATTTATCGTAGCAGGTAATTTGTCTTGTTTTAAAAAAAAAAATCAAGATTATAAATCTCGTTTGTTATATGAATGTTACATGTATGTTTGTTATATGAATGTCACATGTAAATGGTTTATATATTGTGATGGTGTCCATGAGTTAGTTATATATATTATATATTGTACGTATAAAAAAATTACAATATCAGATCACCTAAACCGATTAACAAGTAAGTTACTTTAATTTTTAAAACATGTGATATTTGTAATTCTGAAAATTGGACAGATTATCTAGTACAACAGGTAAAAATGATTTAAATGGTATAAAAATTACTTGTGCAGTTGTGCTGACAGTATATAAAGTAAATTTATTGTAGAATGAGTATAAGTTTTATGTATTAACAGTGTAATTTAACAATACATGACATCTTTGCACAATTCATACATATATAACTTAATTAAATTACTTTTTACGAATTATCCTTTAATTTCTCTTCTTTGTTTATTGCAGGAGCAACTTTTATTAAAGGATTTAATCGTGGCTTGGGAACATTTTGTGCTGGAATGCTTGCCTTCATATTTGCTCAATTGGCATTATGGGCTGGAGAAAGGGAAAAAGCTGTAATTGTTGTGAGCATTTTTATTGTAGGTAAACACTCTAATTTAACTAGCATAAATATCCACAATTTTGGGGTTAGATGTGTGGTTTGAGTTGAATTTGGACGGGTTGAAATCAATTTAATGGCCAACTCTATGAAAGAGTTCGTTATGGTGAGATGGATTGAGTCTAAATGAATTAAATAATTGGATCGTAGATGCTACCAATCCAACTCTTATCCATTTTTAATTTATTTTTTTATAATTTATTGATTACCAAACAAAACCTGTTTAATTATTCTTTCTTTATTATAGTTATATATGATAAAACATATGAAATTAAAAAAAAAGAATTTGTTTATTTAAATATTTTGAAAAGATCACTATAATGGTTAATTAGGCCTGCATACTAAGCCCAAATTATTCTAACTTTTAGATGGATTAAATTTGAGCAGATCAAGAATGACTAAGTTAATAACAGACGAATTAATTAACGACCTGCCTAAATTTGGGTGATTCTTATTTTCATACACTAATCTTTACCATCCTCTAATCTTAATTGGGGATGTTACATATTTGGTCGGTCAGGCAAAAATATTGACAACTTTTAGCTAATATACATGATATACACGCACATATATATGTTGACTATTTTTTTTACTTTTTTTTTAGTGGACGGCTATTTATGTTAATTTCTCTTTTAAGTTTAGTAAATATAATCTCATTAGTATTATTTTCTTTTCTTCTTTTTTTGCAGCATTTATAGGAACATATTTGAAGTTATATCCAACAATGGCACCATATGAATATGGATATAGAGTATTTATTTTGACATACTGTATTCTCATTGTGGCTGGAAATAGGACTAGAGAATATAATGTGGCTATTTTTACTCGTTTAGCCCTAATTGCTGTTGGTGCTGGTATTTGTTTGATGATTAATATTAGTGTTTGCCCTATTTGGGCTGGTGAAGATTTGCATCGATTGGTCGTTAAGAATTTCATGGATCTTGCAACGTCTTTGGAAGGTATATGTCGATATGATATATTTGAATATGTATCTTAAGTAGATTGCTTCTGATTATTAAATTATTTGACGATCAGAGTCATTCTTTAATAAATGATCAACATGAAACTATCAAATTTTGTGGCAGGTTGTATCAATGGATACTTAAGTTGTGTTGATTATGATGAAGCTACAAATGATTCAGATTATAATGGCTATAAATCTGTCATAGAATCCACAAGTCGAGAGCAAACATTGGTACGTTTTAACATTGATGTGTTCACTAATTAAATGGGCTGAATATATCGACGATTTTTAAAATTTCATTTTCATTCGAACCATATAGTGTTATAATGGAGCACCTTTACATATAATAAAATGTCCACATTGGACACTTTATCTGATTCTTTTCTAAAAAAAAAGGTCATATTTTAAAAAAATAGGATTGGTTTTTTGAAATTACTAACTAATTGTGTGAAGACATAATAGTAGTGCCTAACCACAAGGCTTGCCAATAACTATCATGTTCAAATCACATATTGATGAGAACCACAAATTTGGAGGAACAATTTAATTAATAATTATGTGTAGACACTTGACTTAGTTCTTGTACTTGTTGGTGATGACCGTGAAAGCTAATTAGGCAAAGTTGGATGACTTTTGGAAAACGAAACAAAGTCGAGTGATTTTATTGTCTAGTTATTATAAGTCGAGTGATCATTAATCAGACATTCAACTCCATTATATATTATGTGTTTAGATACTCTATCGAAACATATATAGTTTAAATATCTAAATAAAATTTACTGACAAGTTTAAAGGACTGTCGATATATTCGATCCATTAATGTTATCATAAATTTACATAGAAAAAATTAATATTTTATATTTTTACTTGAACAGCTTGGATTTGCCATTTGGGAGCCACCTCACGGACGTTTTAAAATGCACAAGAATCCTTGGAGAGACATTGTCAAACTAAGCAGTGGATTGAGACATTGTGCATTCATGGTCATGGCATTGCATGGTTGTATCCAATCAGAAATTCAGGTTTTACCATCTAACTAATTGTATCGATAATCTATGTTGCTCGAATCCTTCAACGATATCATTGCATCGTCTCAAATTCTTCAAATGTACATTATTTTCTGGAAAAAATTCAACCACATAACATAGACAATAAGAAGTCAAATTCTTATGTAGGTCTTACCTTTTTTGTCATTTTCCACTATAAAGATGGAGGGGCATAAAAAACGCATAAATAACTTTTACACTATCAGTATATTTTAACATATTATTTAATTTAGTATTGCAATATTTAAGTTGTCACATTACGATCGATATACACATTTTCATATTATGTATTTCATGTATATAATTTAAATAATTTTTACATTATCAATATATTTAAAAAATCATAACATGTTATTTACTCTACTATTTAGGTTATCATATTATGAATTACTTATAGTCAATTACATGTTATCGTAGGACATCATAACATTATATTATTAAAATATTGTACACTATCAGTATATAGTATATAGAAATTAAACGTCTTAACGTCTTTTTCAGGCACCACCAGAAAAGAGGAAGGTTTTCCGCAACGAGCTTAAGAAAGTTGGTACAAATGCTGCAAAAGTTCTACGTGAGTTAGGAACAAAATTAGAGAAACTAGAAATGCTAAATGGTCATGAAAATATCTTAAAAGAAGTGCATGAGACAGCACAAAATCTTCAAAAAAAAGTAGATCACAAGTCATATCTCTTGGTCAACTCAAAAAGTTGGGAAATTGGAAAATCAAACATTATTAATAACCTTGACGATTCTTCAAGTGAAAATAGTAGTGAAAATATACCATTAAGTTCTCGATCACTAAGTGAAACAGCCATCGACATAAGGTCATTACAAGGAAATTGGCCACAATCTGATCAATTAGTAGCAAAGTTAACACCATTTAAGAAGCAAAATCAATGGCCTTCACGTCTTTCACTTGTGGATGGTGAAATTGCTGATACAATCGAAATGGAAACTTATTTAAGTGCGAGTGCTCTCTCCTTAGCAACGTTCGCGTCACTTCTCATTGAATTTGTTGCAAGGCTACAAAATGTGGTGGACAATTTTGAAGAATTGAGTCAAAGAGCAGAGTTTAAGGAGTCAATTAGTGTTAAAAGTTAAAAGAGTTTACTAAGTATATGTTGATAATGTGATTTGTATTCAAGATGTGAGTTTTTTTGTTTGTTTTTTTGGTGAAGGATTAGTTTGTGTGAAATGAAAAGAGAAAATGTATTGGTGATTTGTTTGTTGTGTGAGGAGGAAAAGGATTAGGGAAATGAAATTTGTATAATATTGGTGCGTGGAATATTTCTTGTATCATGAATTGATAGTTGTACATGGACAAGGCCCAAAAATGTTATCAATAAATTGCGCAATTTTGTCAATCTATGGTGGCGTAATTAGAATATTTATAGAATTCATAATATAAAGTATATGTGAAAAAGTAATAAAGATTATATTCGGTATCAATTATATACTTAAAAATAATTAGTAATTTTACATGTGTAATTTTTAAAAACAGAATTCAGATGAACCCCATGTACTCTAGCTCTGTCCTGTTTCGTCATTTTACATCGAGCGATAGAAGAGAAATAGTTAGATAATGAGTCATCATGGATTACAGGGAGGTATTTTTGTTTTGCAAAATTTTGATAAAAAACCAATATAGAGGTTATAACAAAATTAAAGCAATTGTTTTTATGTTCTAATTGCATTAGCATGGATTTAATATTTATTTTTTTGTCTCAATTTATAATGAGCCATAATAAAACTTAAAAGACAAAAAATATTTTATATGTTTTTCTGAAATATTTGAAATTTTTAATTATAGTGATTTACGGTAATTTTTATGTCATTTTTCAAATAATATGTGTGTTTCTCTCTAACCCAATTTATGTCGCATAGATTAAATTTGAAGAGCCAGTCAATTCTTTTGTATGATTTCAAAATTGTTAATTATTACGTAATATCCAAATAATATATGTTATTTCCCCTATTTCAATGTATATGGAACTGATAAAATTTTGAGAGTTAATAAAATTTACTTTATATCTATTTTTAAATTATTATATTATGACTTATAGTTTTTTTTTATGAATTTTTCAAAAATATAATCAAATATTTAAGTGATTAATTATTAAGGAAAATAAAATATTGAAAAGGCCCACTACAAAAACACACCTCATGTAAACACGTTATTCATGAAAATATTCAGAAAGATGTGACGTGATAGTTGATACTACAAATATAGAGTGGTCAAACGAAATAATAGAGAATGAATATGTCATCATGCCAATTATATCTATTTATTTTATTTTTTATTCGACGTTTGGTATTTATTTTTGAATTTGACTAATTTAAATTTGTGTTAAAAATCTTACTTTAGTTTAGAGTAAAGTTTTTCTTATCAAAGATAGTTTTTATATTTAGAGCTAAAACTCAAAATATTTAGCTAAAAATAAAAGAGTATTTACTACTTTACGATGATCTTCGATGGCATTAATCATGGATCTATGGTGATTTCACCTATCTCTTTCAATTTTTTTAATTGGTTCTACTTGTTTAGTTATTATATTAATTAACTCTCACAAATCACGATACGTCATCACTAAATAATTTGAGTTTAAAGGTGTGGACAATAGACATGGATCATGGATCTATGGTGATTTCACCTATCTCTTTCAATTTTTTTAATTTGTTCTACTTGTTTAGTTAATATATTAATTAACTCTCACAAATCACGATACATCATCACTAAATAATTTGAGTTTAAAGGTGTGGACAATAGACATGCAGTATCTTTTTTTCATTTTAATACTCTTATAATTATTTGATTTTCCAACTACTAAACTTGCTGATTGATTAAGAAAGTAATGTATTGTCTTACTCTCTTGTATTAATGTTTATTCGAGTAATCATTCAAATAAAATGATTTTTATATTGCTTTACGTAAGATTTATGTGGTATATTATTTTTATATATATTCAATTAGTCAGACTCTATATTTCTATTCAATATCTATAAATAAATTGATATGAGTACGCAAATTGCCATAAACTGTCGGTACAGTTAATCAAATCTAATTATTACTTAAAACTAAGAAAGAAAAATAAATTGAAGATTAAAGATATAGTTTGGTATAAAGGACAATATTTAGTGGTCGTTTGGTAGTATGTATAACAATAGTGTTGAGTATGGTGTATTAGTATTGAAAGGATTAGAGTCCGTTTGGATTGACTTAAAAGTCGATCAAACCTACTTTTAAGTCAGTTTTTGACTTTTGAAAGTGTTTGACAAATATAAAAAATAACTTAAAATAAGTCAAAAATGACTTAAAATAAGTTACGAAGTGTTTGGCAAGGTAAAAAATGACTTAAAATAAGTCAGAAATCAAAAGTAGGTCTCCCCCTACTTTTTATTTTTTGACTTAAAAGTTATTTCAGTTTGACTTTTATTTTTGACTTAAAAGCTACTTTTTTTTAAGTCAATCAAAACGGGCTCTTAGTAATGTTGTGATTAGTTATGTTGATAATGTTTTTTATCTATTATTTTGTTTGGTCTATTAAAAATAGCGTGCATTGTATGATTTTTAGAAAATTATAATTTGTTTATAAAAATAGCTTCCATATTCTTTAGCTTTGTACACTTTCAGAAATAATTATCTTCAATCATGCTTTACATATATTTTATATTGTTAATATCATGATTTGTTATGTATTAGATATATATTAGATAATACCGTAGTGTAGTTAACAAATATTTGTATTATTTATGTATATGTTGAAAAATAATATCAAACAACAGATTAGTAATTATACTGAAACTAATACATATAATATTATTTTTGCTGATACATCCTATCAAATGAACCCTTAAAAGAAAAAGCAAGACTTTCACGTCCCTGATGGTGAAATTGCTAATACAGTTGATTTGATAAGTTATTTAATTGCTAGTGCTAATTATGTGTCTTTGGCTACTTTAAATTAAAGTAATGATATAAATATAGTTGACTATTTTGAAGAGCTAATTCAAAGGCATAGTTTAAAGAGCCAATTATTGTTAAGAGATAAATCATTTGCTAAAAGTATATGTTAATAATGTAATTTGAATTCAAGATGTGCGTTTTTTCCCATTTCTTGTGAAGGAATAGTTGTGTGAAATGAAAAGAGAAAAATATTGATGATTTGTTTGTTGTCAATTTATTTAAAAGAACGTGATTCTGGATGGCTAAATTTAAAAAAAATATGAAGATCAATAATTAAAATGAAAATATAATAAATAATGCAATTCGTTATATAGAAGAGATAGGAGATCAACCTCCTTCTGGCATAATTAGAAATTGTCTTTTTATCCTAAAAAGTAGATATTATAAAATTATATTACATCCTATATTTTATGAATCTACTTATAAAATTATGCTCAATATATTGTTGTGGTTTGTTTTATATTCTTCACTGAGAAAATGATCAAAATGGTCCTTAATGTATATGTGATGCTTTATTTTGGTCCTTAATGTATCACACGTGATTGAAATGATCCTTAATGTATTACAAAAAGTGTTCACTTTAGTCTTTTACCCTAAATCTAACCAAAATTACAAAAGAAGGTGTTATATTTAACGGTGGATCCCTTAGCAACGTTCGCATCACTTATTTAAGTGCGAGTGCTCTCTCCTTAGCAACGTTCGCATCACTTCTCATTGAATTTGTTGCAAGGCTACAAAATGTGGTGGACAATTTCGAAGAACTAAGTCAAAGGGCAGAGTTTAAAGAGTCAATTAGTGTTAAAAGTTAAAAGAGTTTACTAAGTATATATTAATAATGTGATTTGTATTCAAGATGTGAGTTTTTTTGTTTTTTTTTTTTTTGTGAAGGATTAGTTTGAGTGAAATGAAAAGAGAAAATGTATTGGTGATTTGTTTGTTGTGTGAGGAGGAAAAGGATTAGGGAAATGAAATTTGTATATTGGTGTGTGGAATATTTCTTGTATCATGAATTGATAGTTGTACATGTACAAGGCCCAAAAATGTTATCAATAAATTGTGCAATTTTGTTGATCTATGGTGGCATAATTAGAATGTTCATAGAAATTCATAATATAAAGTATATGTGAAAAAGTAATAAAGATTATAATCGGTATCAATTATATACATAAAAATAATTACTAATTTTATATGTGTAATTTTGTAAAAACGAAATTCAGATGAACCTCATGTACTTCTAGCTCTGCCCTGTTTCATTATTTTACATCGAGCGATAGAAGAAAAATAGTTAGATAATGAGTCATCATGGATTATAGGGAGGTCTTTTGGTTTTGCAAAATTTTGATAAAAGACCAACATATAGGTAGCTAAATTAAAGTAATTATTTTTATGTTCTAATTTGTAATAACATGGATTCAATATAACAAGGTGGCAGACTTGGTAGCAAACTTTTGTGGAATGGAAGGATCCACCAATTTTTGTTTTGAAGACTCTAAAAGATGGTAAGGATGGATCAACTTTTGCTGGAAATGCAAGACAACATAGTATTTTTATTTTTGTTAACTCTGTAACTAGCAAGCCAGGAACTAGTAGTATTTCAGATAGTATTTTTGTTATCTCTGTAGCTAGCAAGCCAGGAACTAGTAGTATTCCGGGCCATCGGTCTTGTATGAATGCATATTAAGTATTAATACTATTTCTATTTGAACCAAAAAAAAACATCACTACAACAAATTCGATTATCAGTGACAAATAATTTCGTCATTTAAAAATCATATTTCGTCACTAAATATCTTGTGAGATGAAAAATAATTCGTCAATCAGTCGTCACTGAATGTGTGTCGCTAAAAGTATACAAAGACGATTTAGTGCTTCATCGCTAAAAGTATTATAGTAACTACAAAAAGGAAAATCGTTCCCAAATGCTTAAACATTTGTGACAAATTTATTTGTTGTAAAAAGTATATTTTTTGTAGTTAATAGTATGCTTTGTCACTAAAAAGGTTATTACTACCAACAAAATTATATCGTCACTAAAGTTATATGTATTTCGTAGTTGAACAAAATCTAATTTCGTCACTAATGACTATATTTTATATAAAAAAATATATTTTGTTCTTAAATGTATTAGTTAGAGACACATTTATTATTATAAAAAAGGTTAATTTTACTATTATCTTATTATTATCTCACATCTCAATTTTTTTAAGCCCTTCCCCATGAGCTCTCACATATTATGCTTTCTTGGGGACTCGAATTCACAACCTTATGATTGGAAGTAAGGAGTGCTTACCATCCAATCAACTCTCTTTTGTCTCTCATTTTTATTTTATTTTTAACGTCATTCACTTCTTTCAAATTTAACTTTCGTAGAAATAATATATCATATGATTATTTATACACATACACAAATGCATGAAATTTACCACCCAGAATTCATTCAAATGTAGATTATATTTTAATTAAACAATATATTTTTTAAAATATCTTTAAATATATTCAGTATGATTCTGTCATTTTATTTATTTATTTTTATAAATTTTAAAAATTATACAGTGAATCAATTCGATCAGTAAATCAATTGTTTTGAAAAAAACATCGATACCATAACTATAGTACTTCATCATAATATATTTGAAATCCTAGTTGGTTCATTTCTTTCATTTGTGCTATCATTTTTTAGTTTATTTTGATTTTCACACAGATGGAAAAAGTTAATAGAAATTCATGAAATATTTCGCACCTTTGCAAAGTCTAAGTTTGTAAGTCGATGTTATCTCTATATAGTTGCTCTACGTACATATGTGGAATTACTAGTAAATATGTACGTATTTTTAGACAGAAGCAAATAGATCGACTTAGTCTGTGCAGTTAACCAATCACAAATCAATAGACACACACAAAAATTAGCACCAAGACTTGAGAAAATATTTTTTCTATCGTCTTTATTGATGAAAGTGTATTAAATAAAAAATAAAAGTGTTAAAACAACAAATAATAGTGATCTAGTGATAGAACCGTACCCCACTCAGGGTACTTATAACCTGGATTGTATTTTTCAAATGATGCATTTTACAATTGCGTAATTTAAAAAAATTGATGAATTGAACTTTTTCATTTTTACAAAATCGACTGAATTCGTTGGTTTTAATATTTTCCCTCGCCAATTAACGAATGGACTTTGTCTATTTCTTATGAAGCACTTGTATTATTCTTTTTGTAAGTTGTCACGTGTAATTATGAACAATTGTAGCAAAAAAAATTATTTAGCTATGAATTTTTTTCGTAGCAAATAGTTGAATTATTCACTACAAATTTTAAGTCGTCGCTATTTAACACCTTACATATTTTGTGACAGTTTTTTTTGTCATTAAATCACAGATTGATTAGAGACAATAAAATGTTTGTCATCAATTATTTATATTATTAGTGACGAAAATAAATGGCATAATTAAATCTAATTTTTTATAGTTAAAAACTTATAATATTTAACTACGAACTCTAATTTATCTATATTGTAATAGCATATTTTTTTAGATGAATTTTTTTTGTGACCAAAAATTAATAAATTTTAAGACAAAAAATAATTTGTCATGAATTAGATACATTACTAGTGACGAAATAATGTGTCACCGATAACTTTAAATTTGTGACTAACACTACTTAACAAGTGGCGCCAATTAATTTTTTGATGGGAAACTTTAGTGGACAAAACTTTGCTACGGATTTTTATGTTTCGTCACTAAAAGTATGTGTCTCGTATATTTAAGCACGAAAAGAAAATTTTGTCACTAAACGCGAACAATTAGTGACGAATTTCATATCGTAGCTAATAATTTCATAGCTATATATCATATTTGTTGTAGTGCATGGATTCAATTTATGTTTTTTTTGTCTCAATTTATGAGGCATAAATAAAACTTAAAAATGATAAATATTTCTATATGTTTTTCTGAAATATTTGAAATTTTAATTATAGTGATTTATAGTTATTTTTATGTCATTTTTCAAATAATATGTGTGTTTTTCAATTCTCTCTATCCCAATTTATGTGGTATTGATGGAATTTGAAGAGTCAATCAATTCTTTTGTATGATTTCAAAATTGTTAATTATTAAGTAATATCCAAATAATATATGTTAATCCCCTTGTTTCAATTAATATGGCATGAGAATTAATCAAATTTATTTTATATCTTTAAATTATTATATTATGACTTATAGTCCTTTTATGAATTTTTCAAAAATATAATCAAATATTTTAAGTGATTAATTATTGAGGAAAAATATATATTGAAAAGGCCCACTACAAAAACACACTTCATGTAAGCACGTTATTCATGAAAATATTCAGAAAGATGTGACGTGATGCTACAAATATAGAGTGGTCAAACGAAATAATAGAGAAAATGAATATGTCGTCATGCCAATTATATCTATTATATATTTATTTATTTTATTCGACGTCTGATATTTATTTTTAAATTTGACCAATATAAATTTGTGTTAGAAATCTCACTTTAGAGGTAAAGAATAAAAGAATATTTACTACTGATAATCTTCGATGACATTGATCATGGATCTATGGTGAATTCACGTATCTCTTTCGATTTTTTAAATTTGTTCTACTTGTTTAGTTAATATATTAATTAACTCTCACAAATCACGATACGTCATCACTAAATAATTTGAGTTTAAAGGTGTGGACAATAGACATGCAGTATCTTTTTTCCATTTTAATACTCTTATAATTATTTGATTTGCCGACAACTAAACTTGATGATTGATTAAGAAATGTATTGTCTTACTCTCTTATACTATTGTTTATTCGAGTAGTTATCCAAACAGAATGATTTTTATATTGGTTTACGTAAGATTTATGTATTATATTATTTTTATATATATTTCAATTAGTCAGACTCTTTTTTTCTATTCAATATCTATAAAAATAAATTGATATGAGTACGCAAATTACTACAAACTTGTCGGTACAGTTAATCAACTCTAATTACTTAAAACTAAGAAAGAGAAATAAATTGAAGATTAAAGATTTAGGGTGTGTTTGGTGTAAAGGATAATAGTTAGGGGTCGTTTAGTAGTATGTGTGTAAGAATGATGTTGAATATGATGTATTAGCAATGCAAGAATTAATAATGTCATGATTAGTTATGCTGACATTATTTATTATTCACTATTTTATTTGTTGTATTAGACATATTAAAAACAACATGCATTGTATAATTTTTAGAAAATTATTTGTTTACAAAATTACCTTTCATATTCTTTAGCTTTGTACAGTGTACACTTCGGGGACAATTTTGTCTTAAACTATGTTTATATTAAAGGTCTTTGTTTTTGTAATATCATGATTTTCTATATACTAATTATATATAAAATAATACCATAGGGTAGATAATTAATATTTTTATAATTTATGTATATGTTGAAAAATTATATCAAACAAGAGATCATTAGTGTTAATATTGAAATTAATATATATTTTATTTTCGCTAATACATATATTATTTTCACTGATACATCTTACCAAATGAACCCTTAAAAGCAAAAGCAAGACTTTCACGTTTCTAACTTGATACTTGTTGATGGTGAAATTGTTAATACAGTTGATTTGATAACTTATTTAATTGCTAGTGCTTTGTCTTTTTGTCTACTATCACTTCTTATTGAATTTGTGATATAAATATAGTTGACTATTTTGAAGAGCTAATTCAAAGGCATAGTTTAAAGAGCTAATTATTGTTAGGAGTTAAATCCTTTGCTAAAAGTATATGTTAATAATGTGATTTGAATTCAAGATGTGAGTTTTTTCCCCTTTCTTGTGAAGGAATAGTTGTGTGAAATGAAAAGAGAAAAATATTGATGATTTGTTTATTGTCAATTTATTTAGAAGAACGTGATTCTGGATAACTAAATAAAAAAACAACATGAAGATCAATAATTAAAATGAAAGTATAATAAATAATGCAATTCGTTATATAAGAGAGATAGGAGATCAATCTCCTTCTCGCATAATTAGAAATAGTCTTTTTACCCTAAAAAGTAGATATTATAAAATTATATTACATCCTACATTTTATGAATCTACTTATAAAATTATGCCCAATATATTGTTATGATTTGTTTTATATTCTTCACTCAATGTGCCCATGTCTGCTAATCAGTGAATAGATCCAAAATATAAAATAAAAAATAAAAAAAATCCCCCTAGGCCCCTATCCTTGTTCTGTAGGCCCCTTCCTCTTATTTTATTTTAGGCATAATACATAAATTAGACCCTAAATTTAGCTTTGAATTTTAAGTATGACCTCTAACTTTCAAAGTGCACAAGTAGGCACTTCAACTATCCAATTCTTAAACAAAAGAACACGCGAATCCAACCTGGCATAACGCGTGATTGAGACGCAATTCAGGCGCGTCAGGGGTATTTTTCGAGGCCCACAACAGTAAAAAAAAAAAAAAAAAAAAACAGAAATGACCCTACCCTTTTGTATTTTAATTTCTTCTTTTTTTTAATTATAAAATACGTGTAATTTTTTAATTACGTGGCAGCCACTGAGTGGCTCAATAAGCCACGTAGGAGCGTTTGTATATCACACAATTTGGTTGTTGGATTCGCGTGTTTTTTTGTTTAAGAATTGGATAGTTAAAGTGCCTACTTGTGCATTATGAAAGTTAGAGGTCATACTTGAAATTTGAAGCCAAGTTTAGAGTCCAATTTATGAATTATGCCTTTATTTTAAGCATGTTAATAATAATTAGAATAGATGTTTTTAACACTTCTAGAATTAGTAAGGTAATACAAGCTTCTTTTGTTAGTACTTTTTTGTTTGAAGGTGTGTTCTGAAAACAAGTTATATTAGTACTGACATTTCATATTAATTGCGTTTAGGAGCGTATCCAGAAGGGGTAATTTATTTATTTTTAGATCATGCAGAATAGTGTTATAATTTTTTTTTAAAAATACTTAAATATAGATGTGTGGATTCACACCAAAAAATTATATAATGCAATGATAATTAGGTGCAGCCGTGCAACTCTATGATTGAGGATATATAGAAATTTACATCTTATATTTATCTTGTCTTTCGTTCTAAAATTGGGTAACATCTCTCACGTATATAAGAATTAATTTTGGATCTATAATTTTAAAGGTTTAACGCGTTCAAGTGATAAAATGTTAAATCGGTCAAATTTATATATTAGATCCCCTTTTTCGTAATAGTGCGTTCATCCTCTCGAAATTCTGAATACGCCTCTGATTATGTCCTCCTTATTTTTTGATACACTTCATTTTCACCTTCACACTTCTACCGATCTTCCTACTCAGATGTGATAATCTAGTTTATGATAAGAAATCTCACATTGACAAAATACATGAGAGGTGTTAGATATATAAAGGTAAGCATGCCTTTCAAACTAGTGGCGCGTTTTAAAATATTGCGGGCCTAGATCCTGAGCGGACAATATCACTAGCGGACTATGCTGTTATAGATGATCAAAGTCACATGTGTTAGTCTTGTTGATGTGGACCAGAGTTCAACTGAGTTTAAGCAAATTCCGATAAAGCGTGGTAAACCTCAATACTGAATGTAGACAAACTTCATACGATCGAATAAACCTCAACAGAACGTTGAGTCCATGAGATAAGGTGTATGTGACACCCAACTTAAGAAAAAGAAATCTCACATCATTAATCTAATTAGTATTTAAGAAAATAATTTATTTCGTATCGAACTGAATATCACTTTTATATATATATATATATATGAATGACAAAAAAAATAGTAACTACCTCTTTTAATATTTAAGAAAACTAAATAATCAAATATTTTTTAAGTAAATTTTGGTTGGAGTGAATTTTGTTAGGTGTCACAATTTGACTGCTTCTTTAAAATATATATATATATTCTTTATTTTTTCCATTTTAAGATGACGTAAAAATTAAAGGGAGGTCAAGTTGTTAGGTTTTGTAATAATAAATATAGACAGGGACGTTATATTACACGTTGTGACATATGCCAAGAACAATAATGCATTACCTAAAGTATAATATATAGTGATATTAAAGTTGTTGACTATTGTCAATTATATAATAAGAGAAATATTGGAAAGTGTTTCAAGGCTAATAAAGAAATTTCAAAGTGCTTATTAGGATGATATACGTAAATAAATTACATAAAATTTACTTATACGTAAATGAATTACTTAAAATTTATTAAATAAATGTGAACTCATATATTACAGATAGATCCACCTCCATCTAGAAAGCTTAAAAAATTATGTATGCTTAATTTCATCATATATTTAATCGTAATTCAGATATTTAAATAAAATTTTATTATAAATTTAAGAAATTATCGATATATCAAACCTTTTTTAAAATATCACAACGGAAAAGGACGATTAAAGAAAAATTAAAAACAGTAAGTGGGTCAAGTCGGTGTAGAAATTGGGCCCGACCCGAAACTTCCGGCATTCTACGTGTATGGTTGAAAGCAATCTCAGCTTAAAAGTAAATATTAATCAAATAATTAAATTAATAATTTGATGTAGACATTTTTGCACGTGTCCACGTCATCAAACTTTTTTCGAGTTATTAAAAAGTCTATAGAATTGATAATATTTACCAAAATATACAGGATAATTACAATACTCAAAAAGGCAAGGGCAAAAAAGCAACAATAAAAGAGTAGCACTAATAATGGATGATGGGACACAATTGGAATATTCCATATGTCATTTGTTTTTTACGTAAAAAATTGGGACAAAAGTACAAATTAGAATGATTTGAAGTAGTAATTTTGATTTAAAATACGAAAATTTCATAATTTGTACAATTATTATATAATCTTGTCGAATGAGTAATTTATAAGCAAGGTGTTGAACGATTGGAATATTTTAAGGTGTTGAATTAAAAAAATCACATATTATTATATTTTTTTTATAAATAAATATTTGAGATACTATACTTTCAAATACACATAATTTTATAAAGTTTATAAATTTTTGAAAAGTTTATGAACATTTTCATAAGCATCCAGTATATAGATAAGTTAATAACATATCTCTTTCTTTATTATAAATAGTAGTATCAATGTAAACTGATATGAATTTTTACGGCTTACCGTGGTTAATACCTATATAATGAAAAGAAGCGATAGTTTAAGTGATTAATTTATCTATATAATAAGTATTTGAGAACATAAAATATATATATTTTTTTAAAAATTCAAGTTGAAAGTGTCTAATACGAATACTTTATCATATGTTTAGATGCTCAATCAAAATATTTCATAGTTTGACCATTCAAATAAAATTTATTGATAAATTTAAGACGATGTATGCATATTCTACCATGATTCTACTTAATTTCTTGTTAATATATTTTACTCGCACAACTCCCGATGCAGCAACACTAAAAAACTGAGTTATGGTGTAAACGTGTTGTATTTAACTACTAGAATCTTAAGGCCCGTGATACGGGCCAATATAATTTATTATTAATCGTTATTTAGCAAATATTAAAAAGGTATTTCTATGTCATTCTGATCAACATTAATTAATATTGATTCTGATAAAAAAATTAGTAGCAAAATATTAAAATAACCATCAAAGAATATAGCGCATCATTGCATTGAATGATGTTACTTCTTCCAAATATCTTAATTATGAGTTTTGGATATAAAAAAAATTCTTAGTAGGGAGCACTATATCCGAATGGGTCTTATTTCGGCGCACATTAGAATTAATCGAACTCCAATATGAATATTGAATAGAAAATATTAAATTAAATTAACCCAATAATATTTTTAAATAATTGGTATTAACGATGGGTAGATTCATTTTTTAAGTTGTAAAACACTCAAGTCTAATATTTAATTTATTTAATTTTTACTATAATGACACAAATTTATTAGGATTCGAAGTTAATTTGTCTGTTAGATTGAATTATATCTTATATTAAAAATCACGAATCATTATGTATTATCATCTTGAAATCTATCCTATTCATTTCAATTAATCTATCATATTTTTCTTTATAATCTATTAAAAAGTAATGTTCCTTTTCTTTTCTTAGTTCCAACTCCACATAACATATTTAAAATCACAAGATTAAAAGACATTTAATATATATCACATATTTTTAATTTAAAATCACAAGATTAAAAAATCTTCCTTAATTTCTTAAACTGCATTCTAAGTCAAAATAGAACAAACAAATTGAAACGGAGAGATTAATATATTTTATTTATCACTCACACATAAAAATTCGAACTAGGAAGCATTTTTCATTATTACATGAAGTTCAATATATGTATATTTTATTTTAATGAACATAATTTTCTTAGCATGATACAATATATATTTCTATTCTCTTTTTTATGCACAATAAGTATTCTTTTTACCGGGAATAAGTATTTTGGTTATTTTGATCAGTTTAGTGAAAAAACTGCAAACAATCTCAAAACATAAATGTATTATTTTTTTTTAAATCTATTCAAAATTAAATGTTAAATTAACATGTTATTTTGATAGATAGATCATTACATATCATATTGACCTTGCCCAAATATTTTTATCTTATTCCAAAATGTATTCATAATTTTTGAAATTACTATTACGCATTTGCTATTTTTGTCATCTCCTTCTAGATATTAATCTACTTAAATTTTCTTACTTCTTTCGATTCTTAACTTCTTATTTGAAACAAAAGAATAGCAATATTAAGTAAATAGAGTAAACAATCTACTATAATTAATTAAATTTTAATCTGCTTAATCTTAAAATTTAAATTATTCTATCATTAAAATATTTTTTTCATCAATGTATGTAAATTGAACACGAAGAATATTTATTATTTCTCTTCAATGTTTGATTTGCAAAATTTTAAAACTATTTATTTTAAAATTTAGTGAGATTTTTAAGTTTAATTTAATTTCATTTAATTTATCTATCCATTTTATTTATTAATTTTTATTTTTATATTCCCAAATTAAAATATTTTATTTTCATTTAATACATTTTAAATCATGTTTGTTTCTTTTTATATTTATTTTGGTGCAAAAAGTAAAGGTGTTAATGTAATATAAATTGAATTAAAATGGGTCCCATAACTAAAGGTGTTACCTGTGATATTTTTGTGCTTTTCATGATAGGAACTACACGTGGCCATCATAATTATAGCAACTTGGTTGGGTATTTGGGAAATTCAATAATTTTGCAACAAAAAGTACAATTGTTCTAAGCTGAAAATTTTGGTAAAATAACAAAAGTACCCTTGGTTGTCCTCCTCTTCATGTTTCTATATAATAGAAAAATAGAAATATATATACCTATTATGTTATGTTTTTGCTAATACGGAATGTTGTGTCTAGTGTATATATTTATATATATATAATAGCCTTTTATATGAAATTAATTATTTTTCGTAAATATTATGAATATGAATTATTTATGAATTTAAGAAGGAATAACAAAATACAACAATTGAGTAGATCGGATGTTACGCTACTTTAAGAAAAAGAAAAAAGGCACTCTATATGATTTTTGAATGTTATTAACTTATTACTTCCTTCATTCCATATTAATTTAATTTTTGAGGCATTTTCTATTTTTCAAATTAACTTAATTGTTCAGTTTTCAAAACTATCTTTAGAGTGTTTTTTCAATTTTACCGTTCATTAGTTAGTATTGGAATTAGTGATTAATTAATAATTAGTTATTTTAATTATAAATTTGATAATAATTAATAAAGATAAAAATGAAAAATTATATTCAATTTATGTTTTAATTTACTTTTCTTAAAAGGTGTAAAATACCTCAAAAATTAAATTAATATAAAGGAAGGGAAAAGTAAGCAAACTACTGTGATAACTTTGAAGACAATAATGGGCCCTACATTTATAGAAGTCTGTGTGATTTGTTTTACTCTTCCCATGCACGAAGTACAATTGCTATTAAGCTATACATTTTGCTTATTTACGGATTTTCCCTTGATCGTCCTCCTTTTCATGTTTCTATATAAACTAGATATAAGGCGCCGCGCTAGCGCGGACCCAATATATATATTGTTTTACCTCAATTTATGTGATACAGATGAAATTTGAATAGTTGACTAAATTTTTTGTAAGTTTTTTTTTTTTTAAATATTTTAGGTTGTTAATTTATTATGATTTATAGTACTTTTTATGTTATTTTCAAATAGTAATACATATTACTCTTTCTGTCACATATTAATGATTGGTCCCAAAAGAAACTCATTCTCCTTTATGATTTCAACCTAGTTATCTAGGGTTTCATATTGCTCATTTTCTTTCAATTTATGTGACACAAATTTAATTTAGAAAGTCAAGCAATATTTTTTTTAATAATTTATAAATGTTTTAAGTTATTAATTATATTTATAATATTTTATATACAATTTTTAAACACATAATATATGTTATTTCTTTTGTTCCAATTTATGTGACACTGATAGAATTTTGAGAATTAATCAAATTTTGTATGTGTCTTCTAAACATTTTTAGTTGATGATTATTGTGATTTATAAAACTTTCACATCATTTAAAAAAAAAGATGGTATTCACTTTGTCTCAATTTATGTGACACGGATATAATTTTGAAAATTAATTGTACATTTTATATTTCTTTTTAATTTTAAATTATTAATTATTGTTATGTAGTACTTTTTTATTATTTCAAGTAATATATATTACTTTCTTTTATTCTAATTTATGTGATATCAATAGAATTTTGTAAACTAAGCTATAGAATGCTTTAGAGAGATATAGAAAAAAAAAAAAAGAGCAAGAGTTGTGAAGTAATCTGAATGAAGACCATTTATACTTTGAACAATTGAAAAAGATCCGGCGCATAGAGAAAGTTAATATTTAGTAGTAAAAGACTCTTTTATCCTTGGTCGTCCCTTTGCTTCACGTTGCTATATAGTATAATAATAATAGAAAAATATCTGGTATTTTTTTTCACTTTAATAAATTACTATATTTTCTATAGGATAATAAATAATAAATACTCCTATGAGGATACAAATCACTGTAAACTTGTCGGGTGCATTTAAACAGATCCAAGAATTTCAAACTAAGATAAATAAAAAAAAAGATTTTAAAGGAACACCTTTTATGGATAATATATTTTCATTTTATCAAGCCTATAATTGTTCAAACAATGAGAAAATGACTTTTTAAACCGATTTAGACAAATAAGAAAATCACTTTTAAAAAAAAAATTAAATTCATCTTTCCTCAATATCAAGAGCTTAACAATCCTTGATAGAGTGAGCTTGTTCGTAATTCATCCTGAAATTAGTAAAGAAACGTTCCTTCCATAACTAACTAAAAGTTTCGATTTTGAGCTTTGGGCATAATTTTTTTTTTGTAGGAGCGTATTTTATGAATGGATCCTACACGACACAAATTTGAATTAGTTGAGCTTCAATGCATATATCAAACACCAGATAAAAAATATATATTGTTTCATGCAGTTCATAATACTACTCTCTTTTGTTTCAATTTGTTTGTCCTACATTTGCTTTTAATCATTTAAAAAAAATTGTTTCTTTCTTTTTTTGTTTGACAATTCTTTAAAATATTATTATTAATTTCATTATTTTCATTTTTCTATGTCTTCTCTTTCTCTTCATGACAACTTTTCTCCTTTTTTTTCTCTCCAAAATATCTTATATAAGAGTAGTTCCACACCTCTTGGAGACTACAAATGGACATTTAATTTGATCAATCATCTCCTCTCCTTTTCTTTTCTTTAATTTTCCAAGAAAAAAAAATATAGCAACAAAAACAATAAATTGTCATGAATATAAAGAAATTCTTCAAGAAGGATTCTTCTTCTTACAACAAAGAAAAATTGTTGCTACATGATGAAAAAAGAAATGGTTGTTGTATTTATTTCAACAATATTCAAGATTTTGCTAAGAAAGCAATTGAAATGGGTAAAAATGATCCAAGAAAGATCATTTTTTCATTAAAAATGGGATTTGCTTTATTTTTTGTGTCTCTTCTTATTTTCTGGAAGGAACCATTTCCAGAGATTGCTCAGTTCTCAATATGGGCAATCTTAACAGTTCTTATTATGTTTGAGTTCACCATAGGTACTAAACTTTAACATCCCTATTTAAATTATATATATTGACAGTGTAATATTTTTTTTCTTCTTTATTATTGTAATTTGATATGTTGAGATATATGTGTGAACATATTAGAAGTGACAGGATTAGAAATAAGATAGGAGTAGTCTTCGTGATGGATAAGATGAGGGATACAAAATTGAGATAATTCAAATAATGTGATGAGAAGAATGTATTGGTTCCCTAGTGAAGAGGATCAGAGTGATAAGTTGGCTACAGTAGATCTAAGGAGAGGTAGAGGTAAACTGAAAAGTTTTGGAGAGATCTGATTAAATAGGACTTGGTTTATCTACAGCTTATTGAGGGCATGGTATGGCCTAATTAGATAACAAAAATATGAGAGTCGAGAATTAGGATAGAAGGTTGGTAGGTCGAGCGTTGTCTAATTTCATTTTTTAATTATCATTGTTACTTATACTTCAATTTTAGTATTGCTTGATGTTTTCATTCTTCATTGTTGCAAGTTACGACATGACTCTTTGCTGCTATATTTTAACTGTGACACATAAATTGAGATAACGGGGTATAAATTTTTTTATTTTTGGCAGGAGGAACACTTATTAAAGGATTTAATCGTGGTTTGGGTACATTATTTGCTGGGATGCTTGCTTTCATCTTTGCTCAATTAGCATTATGCGCTGGAGAATGGGAAAAAGTTGTATGGGTTTTCAGTATTTTTATCGTAGGTAATTAATTAAACTTTCTAGTAGCATAGATCCTCATAAGAATTTAATTTATATACACGAACATAATATAAAAGATCGTCTGACAAACTTCATATATGGTAGATAACTTCTTCTTTTTTTTGTTAAGTTATTTATATAAACATACTTATATATTTTAGTAGATCTGATAGTGTGAAAGTTGTTTAATTTCATGACTTCAATTTATCCCACGTAAAAAAGAGAGAAGGAATTTATTGGCTATATAAAAAACACTTCTACTTTAGCTTAAAATGTTGGAAAATGACTATTTTTCATTCTTTTGACTTAAATTCCTTTTCTTTATTTTTTTCATATTCACACCGTTATTCCAAAAAATAATAATCCCTCCGTTTCAAAAAGAATGACCTGGTTTGACTTGACACGAGTTTTAGAAAATATAAAAAAATTGAATCTTGTAGTCCTAAATTAAAGTTATGTCAAATGTACTAAATTGCCCTTCAATCTTGTGGCTTTAAACATGCCACGTGAAAAGTTGAAATTAAAATATTATCAAAAAAGAAAAAAAATCATTCTTTTTTAAACGGACTAAAAAGGAAAGAAGATCATTCTTTTTTAAACGGAGGAAATAGTAACTAAAACTTAAAAAAATTTAATAAAGGGAAGTTTTTGTTTGTTTGTATAAATCAATGATTTTTCTGAAGAGACACCTGTCTTTTCCACTAAAGACACCACTAGTTTTCCAAATAAGCACCTAATATTGAACTGGACGTGCTTAATAAATTATAAATAAAAAGATGATTTATTAATTCACTCTTTAATAACTTCTTGAGAATTTTACAAATAATGTGAACACTTTAAAAAAAAATTATTGCATGAGTAATATAGAACAAAAATAATTAGTGCTTTTTTGATTTTGTAAGATAATAAATAATTAATATGGAATAAGTATATTTAGTATAATGGTCAACTAATATGGGACATAGGAGACTGGAGAGGAAGTAGTTACTTATCATCAAATTCAGAGATCTTGTTTCAAAATTTTAACATAATTTTTTGAATTCCTCTTCTCTTCTTTTTCTTTGCATTGTTTCAAAATAAAAGCTATATGATTTGCTTCAACCTCTGCGTCCAATATATTGTCGAAATTTGAGATACATTATTCCGTTTTATTTTGGGAGGAAATAATTCCATATCAAATACTATGGTCTACGAGGAAATTAAATTAGATTTATCGTGTATAAAATGTTATTAATTAATACCATTTATTTATTTATTTTGCAGCATTTTGTGGATCATATTTGAAGTTATATCCAACAATGGCACCATATGAATATGGATATAGAGTATTTATTTTGACATATTGTATTCTCATTATGGCTGGAAATAGGACTGGAGGATATAATGTGGCAATTTTAACTCGTTTAGCCCTAATTGCTCTTGGTGCTTGTATTTGCTTGATTATTAATATTGGTATTTGCCCTATTTGGGCTGGTGAAGATTTGCATCGATTGGTCGTTAAGAATTTCATGGATCTTGCAACGTCTTTGGAAGGTATATGTCGATATTAAAAAAAATCACATTTCTTAAGAACGACTTATATAATACTTTCTATTTTTTTTTGGTAGGTTGTATTGATGGATACTTAAATTGTGTTGAGTGTGATGAATCAACAAATCACTCGGAATATAATGGATACAAATCGGTTATAGAATCCACAAGTCGAGAGCAAACATTGGTACGTATGGATAATCATATTTAGTACTAACAAATTAATTGGTGATGAATTATCATAAAATTCTGTTAGGTATACGAGTAATTTAGCGATGAAATTCAGAATTTGTATATAGTTACTTGATTCATATATATATTTGAACAGCTTGGATTTGCTATTTGGGAGCCACCTCATGGACGTTATAAAATGCACAAGAATCCATGGAGAGATTTTGTCAAACTAAGCAGTGAATTGAGGCATTGTGCATTCATGGTCATGGCACTACATGGATGTATCCAATCAAAAATTCAGGTTTTATTCTCTAACTAATTGTACTATGAGTTGCTTTGATCTTCAAAAATGTCGTCAAGTTTATGTCGTATTTTTGAAAATGTATTATTTTTGAAGAATCTGACAAATAGGGCTGATTCAAAATTTTCACTTAAGAAACTTAAAATGTAAGGAAGTAAACTGATCACTCTAAAAAAACCAACCTCCAAAGGTCCATTTTGATAAAAAAATAACTTATTTATTTATTTTAAAAAACCCGACCTCTTGAAATAGGTTTTTGAGTGTTTTTTAGTAGTACATACATAACAAATATTTTTACCTTATTATATAATTTTCTGACAGAGTTATTTAGATGAATCCCTAGATCCCCACATTGTCACATATCTAATGACATTTTTGAAGGATCTGATTAACCAAATGGGGGAAAAATCAAAATATTGCTTAATTAGGTCTTAATACCTTTTGCACCATCATCCAATTTAGATGGAGACACGAAATGAGCTCGAAATCATTGTTATATTTTAACAGGTTATTTACCATAATACTAAGATTGTTAAATTAAGATCACTATAAACATTCACATGTTATTATATGGATCATGTTTCCATTTGAAATGACTTTTCATTTTCCCTCCAAATTGGTTCCCCCACATTCCCCAATTTCTCATTCTTATTTCTCATTCACACCTTGCTAAAACCCAACAATTGTATGATAGTCAAAAAATAATACTAATTTTTTTTACAAGATTAACATGCAATTTACTGAATTGTTTAGGTTATGAAATTAGACTAACTACAATTATACGTTGTCGCAGATTTTCTTGAGTCGTTGTACTTTCAAAACATGGAAATAAAACTCTCAAATATTTTTGCAGGCACCACCAGAGAAGAGGAAAGTTTTTCAAAATGGGCTTAAAAGAGTCGGTATCGACGCTACAAATGTTCTACGTGAGCTAGGAACAAAATTAGAGAAAATGGAAGCACTAAATAGTCATGAAAATATCCTAAAAGAAGTACATGAGACAGCACAAAATCTTCAGAAAAAAATAGACAACAAGTCATATCTCTTGGTCAACTCAAAAAATTGGGAAATTGGAAAACCAAACATTATTAACAATTTTGATGATTCATCAAATTATGAAAATGGTAGTAGTGAAAATTTGCCATTAAATTTTCAATCACTTAGTGAAACAGCCATTGACATAAGGGATTTGCATACTCCACAATATCCAAAAGATCAATTGGTCACAAAGTCAATGTTATTCAACAAGCAAAATCATTGGCCTTCATGTCTCTCACTACTTGATGGTGAAAAGATTGATACAATTGATGAAATTGAAACATATTTAAGTGCTAGTGCTTTGTCTTTGGCTACTTTTGCTTCACTTCTCATTGAATTTGTTGCAAGGCTACAAAATGTGGTTGATTGCTTTGAAGAACTAAGTCAAAGGGCAGAGTTTAAAGTGCCCATTAGTGTTAAGAGCTAAAGAATTCATCAACTACTCCTTCATCTTTAATCAGATGTCTCGGGTTCGAGTTTTCTTGAGTACGGAGTTGCCTTTATTAAGGAGCGCTTTACCCCATAGTGAGATTTTTCGGTGCGAATCTGAATTTAGTCAGACTCCAATGTGGATACTGAACACCGAATGGGAAAAGAAAATAATTTATCAAGTATGTTCATAATGTAATGAGTTTTTTTTATATTTAAAAGGCAAAAAATGTCATTTTTGTTTTATAGTCGTGTAAGGAGGAAAGAAGTTGAATTAGAAAAATGAATTTTGTATATTGATGAATATATGAGGTATCTCTTTTATCATGAATTTACATATGTACACTCAAGGCAAAAACAAATTATTAGTTGTATCATATTGCTCAACTCTTTTCATTAATTTTCAAGTTATGATTTGATTCTTCATTCTACATTGAGATAAAAAGAAAAATGGTTAATGAATGAGTCATAGTGCATTTGAGACTATAGTAATAAGGAGATCCTTCTTGTAAAGTTTTATACTAGATTGATAATATTATGCTAGCACATTATTTTAGAAATGAAAAAGAGCCCAAAAATATTTTTAATGTATAGAAAATGTCTAATATATTCTTGATTAACCTTTTGATCGATAGATACTTTTAATATTTTTTTCCGCTCAAATGTAACCCTATATAACTAACAAACTAAGCTAATATAAATCTTGTACTTTAGTCGCATGCCCAAGGATTAAAATTACATCCACTTATTTATTAAGAAACTCAACTCGTTTGACTCATTACTTTTTTACTTTTAACTTAAATAAGTACCATCACTTTTGTATTCGAATTAACCCCATCACTCATTAACACTAACTAAGAGAGAAAATTATTTGGCTAATAATTAAGATTTGGAGGTCATTTAAAACTTAAGAGGCTCTTTAACCAATTTATCAAATTTTCTCATGGTATAATTTCCACTTGTATATTGTGTTTGGTCAAAGAAACATATGACTTAATCAAGGAAAAAAAATGAAATTAATATGTAAAGAAAATGTGAAATTATTTTCATTTGGCTTATCGAACCCTCGCCAAATAAGATGAAACTTCAGATAGTCAACCAACTGAACTACTAATATCGAACCTTCACTTTTTGTTAATTTAAAAGTGGGCTTGTTTATTTGCTTGCTTAACAGGCCCAATTGATTTTAGCCATCTTCAAGCCCAAGTTATCTTCTTTGGGCCTGAAAAGCGACCCATCTAAACATTACATTGTCATTTCATCAGTAGGCAAATACCTCTCTTTTCCATCTCTAACTCTTTCTCACTCTCTCTCTAGATTTTGACGAAATTCAAGCTCGAATCTCAGGCGAACGGCGGCATAATTTCCACCGGTAACGATCTATTTTCCTCCTCTCCGGGCATATTTCTTATCATATTCCGGCATAAACAGAAAAAATATGCATTAAAAAATCGATTTTTTGCAATACAGTGTTTGTGGAGCTTAATTGGTTAAGTTTGGATCAAGCTGTTCACCTCTTTCTAGTTTTAGTTCTTTTTAGCTTAAATATTTGATTCCTAGGCGGTATTTGTTTTTGTATATTTTCTAATTGGAATTCGCTAGGGATTTTGTTTAGATCTCAGATTTGGAGGTATGTTATGTTAGTAAATTGAACGTTCCATTCGATTATTTTCCTGTTTTATGCGCTGGATTTGTTTTGGATCTGGCTGGTTAGATGAAAATTTGTGATTTTTCGGGGAGATTTAGGGTCGGATGCTTATGTAGTTTTGTTGTAATTGTTTCGCGAGTCACATTTTGGAATTGTTTGATTGAAATTTTGGTATTTGCAGCTCTAACAGAATCTCGAGAGGATGGCAATGGTAGATGAGCCATTGTACCCAATAGCTGTGTTAATAGATGAACTTAAGAATGATGATATCCAATTGCGGTTGAATTCTATAAGGAGGTTATCAACTATTGCACGTGCACTCGGTGAGGAAAGAACCAGAAAGGAGTTGATCCCTTTTTTGAGTGAAAACAATGACGATGATGATGAAGTGTTGCTGGCAATGGCAGAAGAGTTGGGCGTGTTTATTCCTTATGTTGGAGGTGTGGAGCATGCTCATGTTCTTCTCCCACCTCTAGAGACCCTTTGTACAGTTGAAGAGACCTGTGTGAGGGATAAAGCTGTGGAGTCATTGTGTAGAATTGGATCCCAGATGAGGGAGAGTGATTTAGTTGATTGGTTTGTCCCGCTTGTGAAGGTTTGCATATGACTATTACCATTGTTTGCTCCTTATTATTCATCATTATGACATTATGATAGTTACGCAAACATACAACGACTTTTTACTCGCTTGCAATCCCTAATATAATTCTAACGTGTGAAACTCTGAACTTCACCCGTATATGTTTTTATCTTTTCACTTGCAATCCCTGATATAATTCTAGTCCGTGCAATTCTGAACATCACTCATATATATGTTTTTTTATCTTTTACTTAACATCATGGTTCGTGAGTTGTCAAATGTTTATACGTCTTCCTATTCTTTCCAATCACTAGAGGCTAGCAGCTGGTGAATGGTTCACAGCAAGGGTTTCTGCATGTGGGCTCTTTCATATTGCTTACTCAAGTGCCCCAGAAATGTTGAAAGCAGAACTTCGGTCTATTTACAGCCAATTGTGTCAAGACGACATGCCTATGGTGCGAAGGTCGGCTGCTACAAACTTGGGGAAGTTTGCTGCTACAGTTGAATCTGCTTACCTGAAGAGTGACATCATGTCAATATTTGATGATCTTACACAGGATGGTAATCTTTTCAGTTATATTTAGCAACTTATGACTAGAGAGGGTCTATCCAAATTTCTCTCTTATAAAGATTTCTAAGTTAGTGTTACTTCATGAAGTTCTTGGCTTTTAAGTTGATGTTACTTCATATAGCCTATTGCTTATAGAAATAAAATGGTTATTTTTGGTTAAATGTGAAGTTTCTTTAGGATGCGTTTTAGTGTGGAATGAATTGTCCGTTTTCTAGTGTTTTTCTCAAAACATTTTTTTGTTGGCTTATCTAATGTCTTCTGATTCCAGATCAGGATTCTGTGCGATTATTAGCTGTTGAGGGCTGTGCCGCACTTGGCAAGCTGTTGGAGCCTCAAGACTGTGTGGCACATATCCTGCCTGTCATTGTCAACTTCTCTCAGGTACTCTCTAGTTTGTATTTGGACTTTGGAGTCATGCTGTCCTGGCTCACACAGATCCTTGAACTCTTGCACCTTGCACCTTGCACCTTGCACCATGATTTAGATTGTTTTGTTCACTTATAAAAAAAATTAATTCCATCATGTAACAACTTCTTGTTGTTGGATGATTGAGCTACCAGTGAAATACTAGCAACTTAACTTCCTAATAGTTATCATCTTTCATCTAAATAAATATAGTTGTCATATCTTCTTGTATTTCTGTTTAATTATGCACATTAGACGTGCCCTTTGATCTAGAGTGTTGTTTCTCCACACAAAGATATAGCCTTTAAGTTCTCTGAATGTTTCCGATGTATGTGATATGGAAAAGAACCTTGTATTCAAATCCTAGCCACCCTCTTCATATGAAGCTTTTAGGTAGTAGCATAGGGTTAGACTGGGTGAGCGGTGTATTGCTTACTGTTTTTTCACAAACTAGCAGCGTAGGGGAATGAGAAAAGAAACGTGGATGAATGGCTTGAGTAGGCTTGTTTAGGTGAAGCCTTTATTGCTAAATCTTGGTGGTTGGAAAGTCACTTTGTTAAGTTAGAGTGAATTTGTTGCAAAATAAGTTATACAGGATAAATGTTATATGATGGGTCTTCATTACAGTCTTTGAACATTTTTTCTTGGTTTACAGTATGAACATGTACCAATAAGTCTTAGCATAGTAACACTTGTCAAAATATGATTCCGGAAAACTCTTTGTGCACTTGCCTACATTTGCTAGCGGAAATTACAGTTGTAGGAGTAAAATTTAGGTTAAAAAGGGCTAAAACTGAAGGATTAAACCTTTCAGTGATCCATTATATTGGTTTAGCCTTGATAAAAAACTTACCGTAGATCTTATTATTAAGGTTCTGTGATAATGTTGAGTGCTATTATAGTATGATCCTCTCTGTCTCGAAGAATTTACCTACTTTGGAAGGAAATTTCATGTGTACCAGGACAAGTCTTGGCGCGTTCGATACATGGTTGCTAACCAGTTGTACGAACTATGTGAAGCTGTAGGGCCTGAGCCCACTAGGTACTTTCTCAACTTAAATATGTGATACTTTGTGAATATTTACCATATGATGTCTATCTATGGAGCCCATATTGTACCGGATTCTTATCATTTTTTGGTTGTTTTCAGTTAATTTAATCTGTAAACAACCACAATAACAACAAAAAACTCAGTGAAATCCCACAAAGTGGGGAATTTTAATCTGTAAAGTGGGAATTATATTGTTGTCAGTGTAATTCATAGGTTTACCTGATATTTTGAACCTTCCACATAATTGGATAGACATATACTTTTGTACGTCCATTACGCTCTATTCGTTGACCTAAATGTCTTCCTCTGAAGTGGATCTGGTGGAATGAAGTGATGAGTCGCTATTACAAGGGAACCCACAGCCACTATCCTTCGGGTGTGCCAGTTACATTTAGAGTCTTGTTGTCAAAACTCATTACTTTGGCTCCCAACTTGGTTGACAAGTTCCGTAATTCGGGCAATGTGGACCCTGCCCCCCACCATACGAAAAAAAAGAAAAAGACAGAAAAAACTAATGCCTGCCGAGTTTTGTTGGCCAAGTGGGTCTAACAAGAACACTTCTTTTTTCATGAATACTTTTTTCACCTTTTTGATAGTAGTTTGTCAATGAATAATGGGAAGGGCAAATGACAGGAGCTCCATGATATCAATTAGTGGTAGTTTAGGAACGTATGGGTTTTGTTTAGACTGAGGATTTTTCTATAATTGATGCATCATTGTTAAAGTAAAAATTAATTTTGAAAACATGCAATATACTCCAGTCCCTGAAAAGTTCTATTCATCACACATTGGGCTGTTGAGTCATAATGTCTAATCTGTAGAGGAATATGATGTTCATACCCTGTTCATACTTCTCTATGTTTCTGCCAATCAATCATGCTCTCTTCACCAAACTGTTTATTTTGGAAAATTCAAAATCTTCTCTGTTAGATGTCTGATTGTGTCTGACCATGGTTTAGGACGGATTTGGTGCCTGCCTATGTCCGTTTGCTTCGAGATAATGAAGCTGAAGTTCGCATAGCTGCTGCAGGAAAAGTCACCAAATTCTGCAGGATTCTTAGTCCCGAGCTTGCTATTCAGCATATTCTTCCCTGTGTGAAGGTATATTCCCGATATATTTCCTGTTTAGGAGCTTCATTTTGCATTTTTGGTTCCTATTGATCCTCTAATATGTATTTTGCGTTTGATAAATGTTATAGGAATTGTCATCAGACTCTTCACAACATGTCAGATCTGCTTTGGCTTCCGTTATAATGGGGATGGCTCCTGTTTTGGGAAAGGTGAGGTGCATTAGTTTCTAGATGAGGAAAATATTGGTAATGCGTTTTTAATGATATAGATGGTATATGCATTGTTGGAAGGTCCGGAATTTACTGTGGTATGTCATATACTAATGCTATGAGTTGCTGAAGATAATCTCTATCTTGGGAAAGCTTTTTACATCATGCAATACACATCCGTGTTTGATTGAAGCATTAAGATTTACCTATGAAATAATTTGACTCCTATTTGTGCATTTGCAGGATGCAACCATTGAACATCTTCTTCCAATATTTCTTTCCCTTCTGAAGGACGAGTTTCCCGATGTGCGCCTGAACATCATTAGCAAGCTTGATCAAGTCAATCAGGTTGGTGAACAATTCACACATTTTTCCTGTGGTCTGCAATTAATTATGAGACTAGTGAACTTTTTGCTGCTTGATTTTGGAACTGGTATGCCATGTGTTGTGATGTGTATTGTAGTGATGCACAGACCCTAAAATAAAGAAAGCAATCAAAATCCTTTAACATACTGAACTCTATCTGGTATACCTTAGTATTTCTCAGTCTTATCCTAGTATGGTGTTTAGTGTGTTCCGATTATCGCACTATCTGCTGTTACTTGCTGTATTTTCCTCATTCTCCTTCTTGTACCTGGATTTGCTGCACTTGAGCCTTTTACTCTTGTAAATAAAATCTGACATCAAGGATCTTCTTGTTTAGTCACTGTCTTTAGCTGCTTGCACTTTGCATTGGTTCCTAGCACTCTGCAACTTCCAATTATTTATTTATTTATTTATTAATTAATTATTATTATTTTTAGTTTGATTTTACTTCTTTCTTAACTCTCAATTTCTCTAAATGTTACAGGTGATTGGAATTGATTTATTGTCTCAATCTCTGTTGCCAGCTATTGTTGAGCTGGCAGAGGACAGGCATTGGCGAGTCCGTCTTGCAATAATAGAATACATACCTCTATTGGCAAGTCAATTGGGCATAGGATTTTTTGATGATAAGCTGGGTGCTCTTTGCATGCAATGGTTACAGGACAAGGTTGGTATTCAATAAACTGGCTGTTAGATATTCATATAAAATTGATGAAGCATAAAACTTTGATCTTGGTGCATGAGAAGCTTCATTGAAATCTTTCTCAGTCCATCTCTTCCACTTTCTTATTGCAAGTGGAAAACGAGTTGGGACATTTTCTGGAGTGGAATTTTTCCAACTTTTCCGCGATAGTTACTTTACATTTTTTTGTTATCTATTGATGAATGTGAGAAGGCAATTTGCTTTTATCAATAAGTTGATGGGACCTCTGCCACTGATATTTTCTTTGCTGATTCTTTGATGCAGGTTTATTCAATTAGAGATGCTGCTGCTAATAACTTGAAGCGTCTTGCAGAAGAATTTGGTCCAGAGTGGGCAATGCAGCATATAATTCCTCAGGTTTGCTTGACGTGTGATAACTTGAATTGCTAATTCTCTTCCATGATATCTTTTTAAAAAACAAACAAGTTCAGTGAGTCATATGGGATATAGCTTCTCTTACTACATGAAGTTGATGGGACCAAGGTGCACGAGTAGGGGAGAAGGGTGGGGTCGATAACTATTATGATAGTTTTGAAACGTATGTATCTTCGCCCCAAAATTCTTATATAAATCTGCATTGCCCTTCCCTAACCTCGAGACACTCATGGTGGATATAGTCAATGATAAGCTGATTTCCTTCCATTTTCTCCTGTTAACTGGAGAGGTGAAAACTGAAGATTTCAGGAAAAGAATTAGCGGTGCACCTTTTTTTCCTTCTTAGGAAGTTTACCTCTTAGGCTGAGAACTAGAGAAGGAAAATAATTTTCCATGGCCTCATAGAGGTTCTAAGCTCCAGCTTTTGCCATGATCAATTCCAATTTTGTTCTCTCTCTCAGTTAGAAATGTCTTACTTTGCAGGTCTTGGATATGACTACCAGTCCACATTATTTGTATCGAATGACTATTCTTAGATCAATTTCATTGCTTGCACCAGTAATGGGCTCTGAGATAACTTGTTCTAAGTTGCTGCCTGTGGTTGTTACTGCTACAAAGGATAGGTGATTTTTCCTTCCCAGTGTTTAACTGGTTTTGTACCTCAAGTCCTTGAACTAATCAAAAGTTTTATCTAATTTCAGAGTGCCCAACATTAAATTTAATGTGGCAAAGGTGTTGCAATCCCTTATACCTATTGTTGACAACTCTGTGAGAATCCTCTCCTCATTTCTTGTTTCTTGGTTGCTTATACTTGGTTTGTTTTGGGAAATGATTGAGCTTTTCTACAAAGTTTCGCTCTTTTTTTGACAATGCGGATGAGATCATAAGGATGTTCTCAAAAAGCTAAGATTCCAAAGCTTCTCTGATTGTTTTCCTGTAATCTAACTGTCCGTGGTAATTTCAATTGTCTAGGTGGTGGAGAAAACCATTCGGCCTAGTTTAGTAGAGCTAGCTGAAGACCCTGATGTTGATGTCCGCTTTTATGCCAATCAAGCACTCCAGTCGATCGATAACGTCATGATGTCAGGTTAGAGAAAGCTAAACATTGGCAGGTGAGAGTAGTACAAATCTCTCTTCTAATCCCTCTTCGGTAGTCTTGGATTACGCTCTCACACGAAGAAGCAAAAGGGGAAAGGTGTACAATGTAAAATGCATCGTGTTGAGCTTGGAGTCGTATATTGTTGTTACTAATTCTTTTGCAGGATTCGGCATTCAAGATGCTGTGACACTAATGAAGACCTGAGTGTTTTTTCATGTAAAGCTGCTGCCATACTTTACTATTTGGATCTGCTAAGCTCAATTTGTATTTGTATTTGTTTTTGTTAGTGTACTTTTGAGGTTTGAAATTTACTACATTTTAGCTCTGTTACTCTAAGCAAATTTGTCGTTATATTAGTGTTTGCATTTCTTAGCCTAAAAATGTTTGTGCACT
>JAJOOO010012956.1:0-43420 GCA_029582685.1 Solanum piurae
ATAAATGTTTTTACTTTTCTTAAAAGGAAAATATAATATTCTTTCATATTTGGTTTATTCTCTCCTTTTAGGACTCCTTTTCTAGTAGGAAAGGTTTTAGGACTCTATAAATATAGGTTTGTTTCTTCTAACACAAGAACATATAGAATCCGCAATGTAGTCATTTAAAGAGTCTTGTTTATGGGGAGATTTTCTCCTAAACATATTTATACTTTTCTAGTATTAGTTTTCAACAATATGTAGGTCACTTGACCAAACCATATTATTAATATGTCTTTAGTATATTTTTATTTGTCGTCTGATTTGTCAACCATATGATTTGCAAATTATAAGCTTCCGCATGACGCCATATTCACCTTCAGAACCCAACATATTCATCATGTAATTATATGTACCAGCCACCATTTGTTAGCGACCTTTATACTTTCTTCTACTTTTGTTTGATTTAAGAATATTGGAACAAGACGTTTTTGCGATACAAAAAAGAATCATTTTGTAACTACTTTGCTTTGGCTTTAAACATTACTTAAAAGGAAATGGTGGGGAATGGGAACCAATAATATCATAACTTCTACTCACTATTATGAAGAGTGAAAGTATCATGTCTTGTGAAAAGCAAATATGATTACTCTATATATAATAATATATGTGCTTGGACTATATATATAATTAACTCATTATTAGCCACTTCATAATCTTTTTGTTGTCACTCTCAACCTATCAACATTACTCTTTATCAAAGAAGATGGATCTCGAATTTAAATTTATTTGATTTAAGATCTATTAGTTATATTAATTTAACAAATTATTTAATGCATAATGTTTTTAAAAAATTATTGAGTTAAGATGAATCTACAATTTTAATACTAACCGTCCATGTTTGTTAATTATTGAACTATGACTTCCCAGTCTACCAATCTACATGTTTGTATTACCTAAATGGATTTTGAAACTCTCTTTAACAATTAACTTAATTCAGCACAAAATAATATTGAAATCACAGTGAATATTAATATTAATATTGATTATATCAAGAGTGAAATGATATCCAATATAAAGTGATATTGAGTTTTATGTTTGAACGAATATAATGTACGTAAATAATTTTTTTAAAAATTATTATCCTTATTTTTAAAGAATTGTATAAATATAGCGTGTGAGATAAATAAAACATTAGATTATTACATACAAAATTTTAAATATTTTCGTTTTAGAACTTTTAGTCTTGTCAAATGAAAGTTTTAGATGGTAATAATAGAAAATAAAATGATAGGCAAACGTGGAAGGCCGTAGGGCCCATTTAGGATTGGGCCCCAAAGAGTAAAGTCCATACATAACAAAGAAAATAGGAAGAAGATGATTGGCAGCTAGCACTGTATTTTGCTTTTTCCTCCCACAGTTCCTCCGTGTGTGTGTGTTGTTGACTCTACTTCTAACTTATTGCATCTGCCAATAAATCACAATGCTCAAATTTATGTTTATATTAATCATGAGAAAGCTGTGAATTTATGTACAAACACGTAGTATTATACATCTATTGATTTGATGAAAATTTAGATTTGATAGAGACATGAAATATTAGTTTCATCTAATTTTTACTTAATTTGGGTGAACATCCCGACTAAAGATCATTTACTTTATGGCCACTATCACTAGGAAAATAAATATATCTCTTTTTCAGCTTTAAGTATGACGATAATTAAGAGCGCAATTAAACATTTATTTGGAGGATAGTGATAATATTACCATAAAAATATTGTTGATTAAATGTGAAATGAACATCAAATTATTCCAATTTTATGTTTGGTAGTACTCTATGCACTAATATCGGATATTACATACAAGAAAATAACGAAAAAGAGAAAGGAGGTTATGGAATTATGACTAATATAATTTAATTTAATGTAAATCAAGTAAGTTTAAGTTGGACAAATACGTAAAATCAATGCAATCAAATAGTTCCCAAATTAAAGTTGACTACACATGTAACATTTTGCTACTCACTCAATTCATTCATCTGCTGCTCAAAAGTCACGTGGAACCTGCTGATCTGTCACTCGAAAGTTGAGGCTCGTGATATCCAGGTAGGCTCGTACAACCGTTTGGCCTTACGAACCTGTTCCCGATAAACAAATAAAACACAACATTAAGTATAACCAAAAAACAATAACTCTGAACCTCCTCCTGTCTTTGTAAGTGACCGTAGAACTATCTCAATTCATTCATCTTCTTCTTCTTCTTCTTCTTCTTCTTCTCTCCTAAACCATTAATTTCTTATACCAAATTTGTTTCAAAAAAGCTTTTGCTTTCCTGTGAAGCTACTTCTTTTTTGCCTTTGCTTTTGGTTTTGACCTGTTGCTTCTCACGGAAAAGAAAACCAAAAAAGTTTCATTTTTTTTTTTACCTTATATAAGCCAGCCTGCCTTTTCTATCATTCTTCTCTTCAGCTATACGGTAATTATGATACCATTCTTTGTATTTTTTCTTCTTCTGCAGAATAGTTTCTTTGTACATCCCATTTTAGACCCAATTGATTTCTTAGCTTTACAAGCGATTCGAAAAGGCTTGGATGATTTGCCGGGTTCCAACTATTTTGCTTCCTGGGATTTCACTTCTGAGCCGTGTAACTTCGCCGGAGTTTACTGCGATGGAGATAAAGTGATCGCCTTGAATCTCGGTGATCCCAGAGCTGGATCACCGGGTTTGACCGGAAACTTGGATCCTTCTATTGGGAAACTCTCTGCCCTTGCTGAGTTCACGGTGGTTCCGGGTCGGATAACCGGTGCATTGCCGGAAAGTTTCTCTCAGTTGAAGAACCTGAGATTTCTAGGAGTTAGCCGGAACTTTCTCTCCGGTGATATTCCGGCGTCATTAGGCCTACTCCGGGAGCTACAAACTCTTGATCTTAGTTTCAATCAGCTGACCGGGAGTATCCCTTGGGCTGTTGGAGCTCTTCCGGCATTGTCCAACATTATACTCTGTCACAACCATTTGTCCGGTTCGATCCCACCATTCGTATCCCAAAGATTGACCCGTTTAGACCTTAAACACAACTCACTTTCAGGTACCCTTTTGCCTAATTCACTTCCTTCATCGCTTCAATACTTGTCATTGTCATGGAACCAGTTAACCGGTCCAGTAGATTATCAGTTGAGTCGGCTGAACCAGTTGAATTACCTCGATCTTAGCTTGAACCGGTTCACCGGCTGCATTCCGGGAATCTTATTTACTTTCCCACTCACAAATCTTCAGCTACAAAGGAATCTATTTTCGGGTCCGGTTTTACCCATTTCACAGGTTACAATTCCGACGGTGGACATTAGCTTTAACAGGTTTTTCGGGGAGATATCTCCATTGTTGTGTAATGTGGAGAATTTGTATCTGAACAATAACCGGTTCACGGGTCAGGTGCCGGCGGTGTTGGTGGACCGGTTATTATCTGCCGGAATACAAGTTCTATATTTACAGCATAATTTTCTGACGGGGATTGAGATAAATCCGAGGGTGGAAATTCCGGTGAGCAGTTCATTGTGTTTGCAGTATAATTGCATGATTCCGCCGGTTGAGACGGCTTGTCCGTTGAAAGCCGGGAAGCAGAAGAGTAGGCCTACAAATCAGTGTGTGGAATGGAAGGGGCAAAAGAGTGAAAAAACAAACAATAATATTACTATGGCTTAATTTTTCTAGATTCTTTCATTGATTAAATTTCATTTTCCTTCCTGATTATGATTGGCTAAGTAATAAAAAAAAAAGAGAGAGTAAATGTGCATAATAAAGGAGAGAAAATTAATAGAGTAAAAGGGTGTACGAGTCATCATCCTATTGTTTTCCTTTTGTATTAAGCCAAAAGAGTGACTTAACAATTTTGGCATTTCTTTTTGTAATTAGGTACTTACTATAATATATTCAATTACTTGGATTTACGGAAATTATGCCTTTCTCTCCTTTTTAGTTTTGTTGATGACAAGCATTCACCCATGACCCATACAATGTTCACAAATACTGATTGTTTTTGTGTACTCATTGGGTATTAGTTTTCTGAGCTTTGAATTATTGTCTTTCAAGTTACAAACAAGAAGCTAAGATGGGATATTATGTAGGTTTTCTCTGATTTTGCATGAATTTGAAGCTTGGTGCCTGAGGTACTGTTTGATGGATGTCACCTTTTTCCTGTTTAGAGCAACAAGGATGCTTTTTCTGGACTTATGTTTGTTTGGGGATGCTCTTTCAACTGACACAGACAAAGTAAAGTATACGTTACAAAACATTATTTATTTCCCCTTCTTCCCGTTTGGGTGAAGTTAGAGTTTGATGGATTAGTATAAGTTACCAATACATTTAAAAGGCATCATTAATACATTACACGCACGATAGGAATTAATCAAAGTCACGCAATGCACCAACTTGAGCTGTTAATTCCATTAAACAATGACTATCTATCTTTTCAACAATTATGTCACTCAATTTCAATTGGATCTTAATTATTATCTGATAGTACAAGATTATTAGCTGGATGCTTTCTTCTTCTATCGATATCCAAATTAAAACTAAGTGGCTTGTTTTTTTCTTCAAAGAACAAGTTTGGGACATGAGTGTGAGTGGGCTTTGGTAGTAGTAATACTTACATACAAATAAATCCCAACCTAAAAACATGTACTCCACAGGTTGCCATGCCATTGGGCTTTACATACATGAATATATATATATATGCCATCCTCGCAAATGTTACATTTGTCCACTAAATTACTCTTTAATGTTAATACATATATATATATACCTCAACTTCAGTTTCTCCAAAAATAATATTCTATCATCAAAGATATATTTATCATAAATGTATACAAGAGATATTCTTTCAATCTTTTTAACTTGAACAATAAATACAGTTGAATACTTTTCATGTTAATTAAAGACATAAGAAAATCCAAATTTGTGAAAATGATATATTCGGACAAGCAAAATCATCCCATTAATACCTTTTCATGACAATGACTTCATCACCTTCTCAGTTTCTTTAAACATCCAGCTGTTAATTATATCCCTCACAAGTCACAACAATATTGAACCATGTCTCACACCCTACATTTTCCTTTTCCAACAAGAATAATTATAACATGCTCATCTATTCATTATTTTCCATTTTATACTGCTATCTCATTTTTTATTTTCATTTGAACTTCAGCAACATATCTTATTACATGTTTAAACTCCGTTCTATGCTAGCTCTAAACATTTTTTCAAACTAGATACTAAGTAATAAATTTTAAATCGCAACACATATTTTATTAGATCAATCCTTGGGTTTCAAAATATTTTTTTCATACAAAATGATATAGAGCATTAGTGATTCCAAAAATTTTACTAACGAAAATCAAAATGCATATAAGTAAAAATAATAATTTATTTTGCATCTTTAATTTAAAATCATAAGATTTAAAAGTTTTTTTTTATACTTTTTAAAACTACGTATCAAGACAAAATAAGACAAACAAATTGAGAATTAATGTGAGATCAGTGGCGGAGTCAGGATCTCCGTAAAGGGGGTTCGAAGTATAAAGTAGTAAATTTTTTATGTATATGAAATACATGAGGTCAAAATTAGATGTAAGATACATGAGGTCAAAATTAGATGTAACTTGTTTAAGATACATTGTATCAAAGTGGATTCACATGTATTTGGATACAAAGAAAATCTCGCTTACCTCGTTCACCACTCTCCCATGTACCTAGCTAGTATCCCAAAAACATGCGAAGCACTCCAGATATACATACAAATACATGTATCTAATATGTATTTAGTGTGATTCACATATATTTAAGATACATACGAATCTGGTTCGCCTCTCTCCCTAATTTTCACACTGGGTTTTCGTGTTTAAGGAATTTGTCAATAGGAGACTTGATGACTATGCGGCCCAATTGCATGTGTTGCTATGGCGTATGGGTCATAGAACCTTTATGTACAATTCATTTTCTATAAGCACATATATATTTTAAAGAAAATAACAATAGAGTATATCTTTGTTCTGTACGTACTACTATAACCAAACCAGACTATTTAAATGTAACGTATTTTTCTGTGTTTAGAAACATAGTCCTACTTGGAAAAATACTTACCCGCACAACTATTTCTCATCAAGCAAATAAAAACAAAGATTGTGCCTTTTATATCACTTAATAACTATGTATACTCTTTGATGTTAATAATGAATTTTTACCAGCATATTTCATCTTTTAATGGCATTTTTAGACGTATCATTTGCCTTTGACACAAACTTTACATATACTACTTTAGTAGTATTTTTTTTTGTTCGTATTAATCTACTTCTACTGCCATACATAAAAAATACGGTTACATCGTTTAATGTAAAGCTCAAAATTCAAATTCTAAAGTAGTGATGTTTTGGCGGTAATCAAATGAAAAGAGAAGCGGCAAAACTAAAATAGAGCAAATTTAACGATCCCAGTGAAACTGAATATCCAATAGAATAATAACACGTTGGCGATCCGCGTGAAGCCGAAATTTCTATATAAACCAATTTTATTTTTCAACAAGAACATCATTATTTCGAATTCAAATTCATAGAAAAAAAATGACTGAAGCAAAGTCCACTGGTGGTCGAGGAAAGGCCAAAGGTTCAAAAAAATCAGTGTCCAGATCTCAAAAGGCAGGTCTCCAATTCCCTGTTGGCCGTATTGCTAGGTATCTGAAGAAGGGTCGTTATGCTCAGCGTCTTGGCTCTGGATCACCTATCTATCTCTCTGCAGTTCTTGAATATCTTGCTGCTGAGGTCCGTTTTATTTAGTTTTTGTTAATTAGTACCCTTGTCGTCTCGTGCTTAGACGTTTTTCCCCCCGAAATTTCCAGGTTCTAGAGCTTGCTGGGAATGCAGCTAGAGATAACAAGAAGAACAGGATTATTCCGAGGCATATACAACTGGCTGTCAGGAATGATGAGGAACTTAGCAAGCTGTTGGGGTCGGTGACAATTGCTAATGGTGGAGTTCTGCCCAATATTCACTCAAATTTGTTGCCCAAGAAGAATGGCAAGGGGAAAGTGGAATCTGCATCTCAATCTCAAGAGTTTTAAATTAGCAGTCAGGATTAAGAAGAGGATGTGGTGTTGTTTTTTGATATATGTGAATGACATGTTTGCTTCTTTTATTGATTTGCTATTCGATCTGAATTATGACTTGATCTAAAAGACTATTGAAGATACGGCTGAGCATTTTCAATATTATAATTTCATCAAGTCTAAAATTGACATTTAAAATCTAAGTTGTTACCAAAAATGTAATTCCATTGAATACCCCTTGCATTTGGTAGTGGTGTATTTTGCCATTTTTCTTTCTTCTATGTCAGTGTCCATTGGAATTTGGAACAACAACAAATACTTCTTATCGCGTATTTTAGGTGAATGGACATGCAAAGTAGGAAAAGGATTGTCTTTTAGACCGTCGGAGGCAACATAGATTAGAGGTAAATCATGTCATCCTCTATACAAATGACGACAACCCCACATCAAGTGATTCATAATCTCGTTTCATATGTATCTGTCTGACACATTAGTTCAACAAAGGGAGGAAGAGGCAATCCAACGTCCTCCATCCAGAACTCACAAGGCATGCCTCCAATTCCCCGTTTTGTCAAAGCGGGCCCAACGTGTTGGTGCTGGTCCCCCGGTATATCTCGCTGCTGTAGTAGAATATTTAGCTGCCGAGGTAATTCATCTCCATAGATTTGAACTTTAATCCTTGCACTTACATGGAGAGTGGAGTAATTTAAAAGGTATGTTTGTCTCTAATTTGTATGTATGTATAATCAAATGGAGTAGGAGTAGTAGTGTTTTTATAGGTTTTGGAAGTTGCAGCAAGAGACACATACAACTTGCGGTGAGAAATGATGAGTCACCATTGCAGATGGAGGTGTTTTGCCCTACATTCACCAGACTTTGTTACCAAACCCAGAGATGACATGACATGGCTTTTTAGTTTTCTTTTTCAAACTTAATACATATTCTAGGGCAAAGCTTGTTATTGAATGATAACTGATCAAATTACATCATCTGTTTTTTCCATTCACCAGTTTGCTTTTTTACACAAACAAACAAATAGATGTTTAAGAAGAACAATCATGTGTGCATCTATCATTTTTTAGCCTAATTTTCAAATGGTTTCCAATGATAATGCCAGTCGCGACTTGTCAATTAATTATTTTTCCCCAAGGATGGACACAATCTACAGAGCAACAATAGAAATGTCTATTAACCGATTCTACATACAACAAATTCTAGTTTCAATATTTTATTACATCATACTACTGTGAGTGAGCTTCACAAGACTGCAACTTTTAATTAGAATTATAAATGGTTTCTTCAACCGAAAATTTATGATAAGACGATAGAATAAAAGAATATCCCAGCAAATCAAAACTAAAACATCTTTATGAGAGTCACAAGGGTAAACAAACATAACATATGAAGAATTTAACTTCAGCCAATTATATTAAAGCAAGTACTCTATAATTTAACAAAAGTATCCAAACAACACATTGGTGGTAAATATAACATTAGGAGGATTTCTGCACTGCAACACACGTAAGGACTCAGAGAATGTCATCACTGGATCCTTTGTTGATGCAGTACCTGATGACTGTTGGTCTCATTAAACGGCGATGCTGCTCAAGAGGCACTAGCCATGGATTCTATAAGGAGCTTGTAACCTTCTGGGACAGCTGACTGTGTAAGCACACATTCTGTCAATGCAGGAACATCTGCATTAATGTCCAGAAACTTGGCCAGCAACAGTAGCAGATGGAAATCTGAGATTCGCTTCACAAAAGAAAAACTCTTTGTTCGATTGAAATGATCCTTCAATGCATTCATGCTCACTGGAATAATCCTGTTTTCAATGGGAAATGATGAAGAAAGTGGACCCTGCACATGAGATGAGACCAAATAAGAACAAGTGCTCCAAATAAATATCACCAGTATGAAAGCAAACGACACAAGACAAAGGGAGAAAGGGTCGAAGGAACCTCTTAAGCATCCATCCAACAATTTGTAATGATAGCACACACATGTGCCAAAAAAATATCAAAAAGGAAAGGAAAAGAAAAATGATAAAATAACAGGTATCTTCATGAAACTGTCAAGGACATTCAGCAAGGATTGATCTATTCCAAAACCACTAGGCAGGAACCTATTCCTAAGCCTTTTTGCATCTCTTCCAGCTCTAGTTTTACATTTATATATCTATATATATATATATATCAAAACTGAAAACTTCCACCAAGTCCTAGACTTTGAAAACTGGTAAAGCTGCCCTATTCCAAATCTCGTCGACATTGGATGTCACATACTAGAATTCTCTTTCAAAATTATTTTGGCTTCAAGACAGAAAACAGAAACAAAAGGAACACCACCCAGCACTACTGCTTCATCCTAACTCAAATTAGGTTGCATATTGTTTCTCTCACTAACTAAATCTTATCATAGTTCATCAATTATATCAGGTGATAAAGCGAAGTGACTATTTTTCTCACTATATCCTAAAAGAAACTGAGGATCACTCAGGCACTCAAACTCCACTGAAGTCAACGATTGATGCAACATTAACAAGAGGCCATCTGAACAAACAGAGGAAGAAATTTGGAATATTTTGAATTACAGTTTGGAATACATCAACATATGCAAGTTTCATGTTGAGCACATACTACCACACCTCAAAGCAAGTGTACTACTCCCTCTGTCCCAATTAATGTGGTACCACTTTCCTTTTTAGTCCATCCCAAAAAGAATGTAATATTTCTATAATAATAGAGATAATTTATTAAAATTCCCCCTTTGCCCTTAGTGAACTGATTAATAGCTACACAAATACCTAGTTTTAATTTAGACTACAAATTTCAAATGTCTTCCTTTTTTCTTAAAATTCATGTCAAGTTAAACGGTGCAACATAAATTGAGACTTGGAGTATAAGCATATTGTAATCTCTGTCCAAAGTCTTATGGCAAGACACTTGAAGTAATTTTACGAAGAACCTCTCACTTGAAAATATATCCCAACCGGTTAGAACCACAGTCAATAGCAACAACAGCTAGCACACTGCTGTACTCCATCACCCACGCTATGGGTGACATCAATACCTCAACCAACTTATTTATCACATGATTGACATCAAGCGAGAGGGGATATAATTAGTGAATGAAAACTGAATGAAGAAGAATGTAGAATAACTCCTCAATGGAAAGATTTGATGCTATTGTTCCGTGGTAATTTTCCAGGTCAATCATGTTCAAGCCTAAACATTGAACAGTCCAATGACCTTAGGGTAAGTTCCCTAATTTCACACTTGAACCTATCCCTAGAAATATTCTTTTGACATTACAAAAATAAGCATAGATAAATGAGGTTCATGTCTGCAGAACCATGATTCATGTGAAGCAAAGAAAGTGGAAAAAAGAAAACAAAGCAGAGTTCTCCCACCGGGGTAACTAATACAGCTAACAGTATGATGACAAGCTGAAAGCAAATAAGAGAAAAATATATGATGAAACATGCTAAATCACCTACTGAAGGGGGAAGGCAAACTACATTACCCAAAAATCTTCAAAAGGTTTGCAACTTTAAGAAGTGAACCACCAAAAAGGTTACGAATAAAAAAGGATGAGTTAGATGATCTAAAAGATGAGGAAAGTGATTAGGTCAATTGAGCTTCAGGATCCTTCTGATCTGCCTACTTCTTATGATGTTCTCAAACTACACAAGAAACCATAGAGTATTAGGTTCTATCATCACTGCCTAACAGGTTCTAATTGTAGGATGAAGCATATGGCAACAAATGTCTACTTGGGGCCTTTGACCAACAGCCTATTTGCTAAAACTACCTAAAACATACAGCTACTGAAATTAAGCATGTGTTTTAATGCCGTAGTAAGGTTTCTCTATTCTCAGCAGTTCCAACCAGAGACCATTAAAAAGGCATCTTTTAATCAATACTTAGATGTTCTACCGCCAATTCTTACCAATAGTGTAGTATTTCTTCTGTTCAGTTCTTTTTGTCACTGCCTTCATTTTTCTCCTCATAGTATGATTATAAAGTTACTCACTTTATGCAATTTAAGGAAAGCAAACAAATGTAATTCATAATTAAATTCAAGCAACTAATGGACACAATATGCAGCACACAAAAAAGATTCAAAGAAAAAGATATGCAATAAATCCAACGCACCTGGTGATCAGCAATCTTGACAACAACCAAGAAGAAGTCGTTATCAACTTCTCTTGTGTCCTTGACTCCTACCACCACATCTTTCTTCATCTTAGAAAGCTTTGGATCAATCTCATCCTTAACATCTGTCTCAAACCACCCTTCCTTGAACAATCTAACACACATATCACTCATCTGAAAAGCCTCAAAATGTACATCGGCAGCACCATCCTCATTCACCTCAAGCTTCACTATAGCGGTCACCCACTCCTTCAAATCACCCTCCGAATGTAACTCAGCTGCCTGTAAGACTTCTGCAGTTGACATTGTGTAATCCTTCTTATCCTGACTAATTGTCTGAGTAAATATAAACCCTACTTTCCTCATCCCTAATCCAATAGCTATAGCATCCACCAATTTCTCCTCATCAGGATCGCGTAAAAGCAACAAATTTTCTTCGGTCCCTTGCTGGGGCGGCTCATAAATATAATCGACTTCCACTTTGCCTTCAGGCGATACTGTACCATACATAAAACCACCCCTTTTGACAGCAAAGGCGAGTGTTTCATTGACATAATGTTGAAAGGCATTGGCGGCATCACGATCGAAGGAAACCAGCTCGCAGTGAGGGTTCTCTTGTCTTGTAACTCGCATTTGTTTGGCAATTAGGTCGTCCATGGTCATCTTTCTACCGAATGAACCGGCGGGCTGGACGGCCGGACCGGCAATGGTGCGCTCACCCTCGTAAGCGAGATAGAGCATGGAACCGTGAGTAAGGTTCAAAGAGGAGATGGGTGTATGAGGGTTGGCCATATCAGTGAAGCGAGACCAATCATCTGGGGTTTTAGCGAGCAAAAGGTTCTGATTTGCAGATAGGGTTTGAGATTGAACTGGAACTCGAAGTTGGGATTCGATTTGGGACTTGAGTTGGGAAATTGTGGCATGTGGGTTGTCAATTGTGACTCGCTCTAACCCATCTCTGCTTCTGATTCTGATCATCATCTTGGTTGGCGACTGACTTAGATAGAAGAAGAAGAAAAAAACTTGTTGTTTATCTTTGTACAGAAAGCAAGAGAGATTACTATACTATGGTGATTTTAATAAATAAAATTGATATGTAGTGCATCAGCAAGAGGTGAGAATCTGTATGGAAGTTGGACCAACGAAGAAGAAAGGAAGTAGGAACTTAGCTTTGGCTTGTAGAATCGTCCATTAGTATATATACTACTCCATAAACAAAGCATAAATTCGTCTCCTATTCTGTTTCGGATTTGTATTCGACCCGTCCTCATTAGACTTGGGCTCGGACAAGTTTTGGGCTGGACTTTGTAAATTACTCCTAATTTGATTTGGTTGGAAAGATACAAGGAAAACTACCTAACTAGCCATACTTTACTACCATATTATACTTAAGACACCTTAATTTTGCACTTGTCCTATTATCCCCACTAAACAATTTTGAACATATATTATTATATTATTTTTCGATCAACTTTAGATTTTATGAAGCAAATGTGTTCACACACCAATCATTACATGACAAGTGTTAATTTAATTAAAAATGTAATTTTTTTCATTTTAAGTTTCTCCTTTTATCTTTTTATTTTATTTTATTTTATTTCTCTCTCTCTTACTTTTTGGCTTATTTCAATTTTGTTTTTTTATAAAAAAGAATTCATACTATTTTCTAGACTTTATTGATAACAAAACTAATTATTTTTCAAAGAAAATTTAAAAGTTTGAAGGTATCATCAATAACTCATTCTCATATAACTTCAAAATTAGAAATAATAATTTTAAAAGAATCAATAAATTCTCCGAAAATTGAAATAAGTTAATTGAAATCGGATAAAAAAAAAGTATATGATACTTCCTAATCATCTTAAATCTAATGGGTTTATCAAATTGTTCGAAATGTAAGAAAGTATGTAGATAAAGTTTTAAAATTAAAGAGAGTAAAATTAATAGTAATAAAAAAGCAAGGTGAAGTTGTGGTAAAAATGGTGACATTGAAAGTGAGAAGCTTCAATAGAGATGACAATGAATTTTTGAAGAAGAAAGAAGAAAGAAAGAGAAAAAATAAAAAGGAAAAAAAGTTAAAATAATAAGAAAATATACTTTATAATAAAATACTTGTAAAAATAAAATTATATCAGTTATTTTAGGTTGCTCACTCTCTTTGAGAGAGTGCCCACACTCTCTATGTTATGTGGAAAAAAATGATGTAATAATATCAGTTCAAGATTGTTTAGTGGGGTAATAAGACGTCTGCATAGTTAAAGTGTATTTTTAAAAATTCGGGACAAGTTCATGTGTCACTTTATGTCTCTTCTCTTAAAAAAATTACACATAATACCATTTTTAATATTTATACCATTTATTCTAAAAGATTTAATTAGATACACAAATCTCTTAAATATGATATTGAATAATTATCTTAAAATTTAAACTCCTTAATTAATGGTACATTAGCAATCAAATTATTTTCTCATTACCCTAATGTTCACCTCCACCCCACGTACTTCACATCCACCATACATCTCTCTCTCTTCCTTAACTAAATCTTGATAATCAGCATCATACAAACTCATATTCATTATTGTCATTGTCCATACATCTTGTCTATGAATTAGTCATTAACTAGATTCTTTCAGATGATCAATATTATTCGGAAGAAGTTCAAGGTTTCTTCTACACAACTGTTGTATCAATGAGGTAAATTATTATTAATTTTTATTATTCTCATGTATCTTGGTTTACATTCCATTCATGTACATGAGATAGAGTTTATATTGGTGTAAAATTTGATTTTATAAACTTTGCAAATTAGATTTTTGTCATTGCAGCGTCTTCATCCGCCAACATCCAAGCCAAAAATTTAAGATACAAAGGAAGAAATTGATGAAGAAGATGAAGTGTACAATTACATAATTATTATGATTTATGATTTCATTATTTTAGGAACACTTGTGAGAGTTGATACGCAAGGATCTTGTAAATATGTTTGGTTTGTTAATTATTCATCAATTAATGAAATAAGTTACACCCCTTTAATTCAAAGTAATAAATCGTGTATCTCGACTTTTAAAACCGATGGATACATGTATCTCATAAAAAATGATACATGTATCTCAAAGCCAAAATATTCAAAAATTTAAGATACAAAATAAGGAGATAATGAAGAAGATGAAGTTTACAATTTTATAATTACTATGAGTTATGATTTCATTATTTTAGGAAAGCTTGTTAAAGTTGATAAGCAAGGATCCCGTAAATCAGTTTTGATTGTTAATTATTCATTCATTAATCCTTTAATTAAGGAAATAAGTTATACCTCTTTAATTCAAAGTTATAAATCATGTATCTCGACTTTAAAATTGATGGATACATGTATCTTGCGAGTAATGATACATGTATCTCAATTACTCTTCCAATTAAGGAAATTACTATTTTAAAAGTCGGCAGATACATGTATCTCGCGTATTCAGACTCGTGTATCTTAAGCACGAAATATGGTACATAAAGTAATATTTAAAACTATTGGAATCTTAGTAATTAAGACCTAAACTAGTGGGATTTATGTAGTTTGCCCAAAACTCGTCATAAAACTTGCAACTTTTCATAAAAGTCACAATTCGTCATAAAACTTACAACTTTTCATAAAAGTCACAATTCGTCATAAAACTTGTATTTTTTTATAATAAAAATCACAACTCTTCATTTTCTATTCACACCTTTTAAAAACCCAACACCAACAAATTGTTTTAAACCTATAAATCTCTTTTTTCATTATGTCATATCTTTTTGTAAAATCTATACGAATTCTAATAATTATAGGTCTTTTTAAATATCGCCTCTTTCTATTTTTTTTAGAAATATGTTTGAACGAATTTTAACTACTTTGAGGTAAATAAGGAGAACAAATTTTTTCTTTTGAGTTAATTTTAACTGATTGAGTAAAAAGGAAAAAAAATATTCCTATTTTGTTTTGAATCCCTAAATTTATGGCATTATTAATTATCCTTAATGTATTCAAATTAATGACATATCCGCTTTTTTCTTTTAATGATTTAAAAAAAAACGTTTTTTACTATTTTTTTAAATTTTATTTTATAATAAAATGTTACAATCTAAATTTTTTTATTGTTACAACTTGAAAGTTTTATTATACTGTCATAACTTGAAAATATTAGTCTTCTATATGTCATTTATAATTTTTTTGCTTAAAAATAAGGAACATTTTGTCCACTAACACATCATAATTACTGTTTTTCAATTGGATGCAAATCTTTTATTCTAATTGTGATTTTAATAGTAGTAATACACATATGTATTGATTTTTTGAATCACACTTTGGTCATATTTCCTATAATTCTGTATATTGCAAAAATGTTTGTTTAAAAAAAAATTACAAAGGTAGATAAAAAATGTATAAAGAGGCGATATTTAAAAAGACCTATAAATAGTGAAAATTTTATAAATGATATATACAAGACTAATATTTTCAAATTATAACAGTATAATAAAACTTTCAAGTTGTAATAACAAAAAAATTCAGGTTGTAAGATTTTATTAAAAAAATAAAGATTTTTAAAGTAATAGTAAAAAATGTTTTTTTTAAATCATAAAAAAAGGCGGATATGCCATTAATTTGAATACATTAAGGATAATTAATAATGCTATAAATTTAGGGGATTCAAAACAAAATAGGAATATTTTTTTTCCTTTTTACTCAATCAGTTAAAATTAATTCAAAAATAATAATATTTGTTTTCCTTGTTTAGCTCAAAGCAGTTAAAACTCATTCAAACATATTTCTTTTCTTTTGTTGGAAGATTTCTCTCTCTTCTCAATATTTTCTGTGTAAACTGTCACTCTCATCTAATTCATATTCATTTTTATTCAATAATCTTTATTTTCTTGTAATGGACGGCTTCTTATTAGTATTAATAAAGCATGGTGGTAGATGAGATCCTTCAGGTTAGTGTTCTTTGTGATTATTTATTTGTATTGTTATAAAAAACCAAACATTAAAAAAAATATGAACAGTGATTCTGAAAAAAATAATATTCAAATTTTGTACGTGTATAATAGTTTTAATTTTGGTGTTTTTTGTATGAATATTCACTTTTGAAATTACATAAAATTTATTTGAAATTGGTATAGAATTTGGTTTGAACATTTATTTTTTTGTATGTTTCTGGTTAAAAAATTACATAAAATTTATTTGAATTTGGTATATTGGTTATACCATGTTGGTACAATTTTAGAATTATATTTGAATGAATTTCATATACTATTTGTATAATAAATGACAATTAATAGTTAGAGAAGTGGTATTATTTTGATGTTATAGTGACATGATTCTGCTGTGAAAAAGTGATGACTTATGGCATGAAATAGGTATAAGTTTGGCATGAAATAGGTATGAAAAGTGTGCATAATAATTGTATGAAATTTGTATACTGATTTCAGATTTTTTGTTGTGTACAATAATTTGAATTATGGTTTCTTCTTTTTTTAAATGTATAATGTTATATTTTGGTATGAACATTGAATTTGTTCATTATTTGTCTCACCCATTTTTTATTTTTTGGTATATTTTTGGTTAAAAAAATAGATAATTTTTTCTTTGGAATTTGTATACTAATACTACCAAACATGTATGACAATCGATAATGTTTTTTGGTACGATTTCTGGTTTGATTGAATTTTTTTTTTGGCATTATATTATAATGAATTTTGAGAATAATAATGTAATGAATTTGGTATATTGTTTATTAAAGAAATGGTAATTAATATTTCTAAGTTTGAATTATTTTGGTATTCTAGTGGCATGATCCTGGTATGAATAATTGATAACTTTTGGCATGAAATAGGTAAGAAATGTGTGAATAAGAATTGTATGAAATTTGTATACTGATATAACATATGTGCTTTTACTTTTGTATTCTATAATAACACATGAATCTGTTTTAAAATAACATATGTATTTTTACTTTTGTATGAATTTTGTATGCATAAAAATGGTATGAAATTTGTATATTGATATAACATATGTATAAAAGTTATTTGTACTTTTATATGATGTAATACTGACACAATAATTTATGATGAAACACGAAAATATGCAATTCAAAAAGTGTCGTAGCATAAATTATTGTCACATGGTTAAAAAAAACTGTAGGGAGACCACAACTTGAACGCTGTAAATGGTTTGCTAATGTGACATTCAAGAGGTCTAAGATTACGTGCAGTACATGTCGTTGGGAGGAACACAACATGAAGACATGCTCAAATTACCCTTCTGAAAAAGACATAATTTATTTTTATTTTGATTTGGTTGTTTTATTATGGCAAACTCATGTTTTGATTTATTTTGTCTTTTAAGTTAATGAATTACAATTTTAGAATATTTATTATGTGTGCTAGTTAATCATTTGTGTATTCAGTGTTTTTCAAATGTATACTAAAAAAATAGGTAATGTTGGTATGTGATTGATATCGACTGGAAAAATTAAGTCAAATCTTAGTATGAAATTGATATACATTTGGTATCTAACTAACGTCCCGGTGGTAAAATTGAAAAAACAACAACATATAATTCAGATTTCAACGGAAATAGCCAACGTAAAATTAGATAATATTGTATCCAATTAGTATATATTTAGTATCAAATTGATATCACATTGGAAAATTGAAAAATCAACATGTAGTTGAAATTTCAACCAAACTAGACAACCTAAACAAGTTAATGTTGTATTCAATTGGTATCCATTTGGTATCCCACTTGAAAATGAAAAAAACCAAAATGTAATTGATATTTCAACCAAATTAGACAATTTAAAACAAGTTAATATTGTATCCAATTTATATACACTTGGTATCCAACTTGAAATTTTAGAACAAAGACAAAAAATTAAAATGTATGAAATTGGTATCCAACGGGTATAAATCTGGGAAGAATAAATCTGACTGTAAAACAATGCATATTATATATTGTTGTCAGAAATTGTAGCAAAAGAACTATACATCACCCAAAAATCAAAACATGTAATTAAAAGTCTAAACTACAATAATTAATATAAGTTCTATATTTTTCTCTTTTTAATTTATATTCCGTATTTAAGTGTGATTTTTTTAATCATATTTAGGCTAAAACTTAGGAACTCCTTATTAAAGATTTTATGATCTCATATTATCAATATATATCAACAAATTTCAGAATTAAATATATTTATTTCACCCACAAAATAATATTTTAGATATAAAAAACAAACAAAAAATGAGTTCAAAATTTCAGTAAAACATTTTTTTCCCTAAAAAAATCAAGTTTCAAATTAATTAAAATAATAAACGAAATCAAATTTTCAAAATATATAATTCTTAATTCTAAAAAAAAATAAAAAAAAATATCAAAATTTAAAATTAAAAAAATATCAAGAAAAGCAAAAAATGCCCCACACTTCAGAAAAAGTAAAAAAGTATGGATGAAGTAAAAAAAAAGTACATAAGGGTTGAGAAAGAAAAACTTGGTTATTAAAGAGAGAGAAAATTACATGTTACAATATACGGTGATAAATTTAATTTTTTAAAAAAAATTAAAGGCCCCAATAGTCATTAATAAATAACAAGTATTTGAATACTAATCAATATTTATCTTGGGAATAATAAAATAATCAAAATAAAAATCAACTAATTAGGAGAATATCAAGGAAAAAATTTATCTTGTCAATTATAAATTACTATATTTGTGGAAAAGATATTTTGAGAGTAAAGCGAGGGTGGAGTGTGGGTTGACATGTGATAAGTTAACAAATCCCTTTAAAGGTGTAATAAATAATTACAAATTGATTCTCTCTCATTAATATTATTTCTCTAACCTAACAATTATATAACATTATATAATATATATTAGTTAATAATATATAATTAATTAATTTATAAATTAAAACTAATCTGTTAATACTTATAATTAAAATGTTATAAATAGTAATATAAAAAAAGTAGATCTAAAAGTTGTAATTACGAGGATCACTAAACCCCGTTGACTATATAGTACATCTACAACTACTAATTTTAATACAAATATTTGATTTGACTAAATAAAGGTTTACAAAATAAAGATAAAAAAAAACACTTAATTATTAAAACGCAAAAAGGGACATCAGACCTATTTATCCTCATGGGTGAACCCAATTCTAATGAAAAAAAGGGGAAAAAAAGAAAGAAATGCGTGTGATATAAAATCTGAGCTTATACTGTCAGAAAAAAATAGAGAGAAAAAAACAATAAGACATATATAGAATTCGAACTCTTAAATTCACAGGACACCTAATAGTTCTATGATTCTTTGAGCAGCACATGTAGCATGGGTTCATGTGAATGGACACACTTGTATTTAGAGGTTGTATGTCTAAGAGACATATTTTTATAGAATTGAGGTGAATTTGAAGTTGAAATATGTTTAAAAGCTATATTATGTGATATACGTAGCCCCAAATAAATAGGAGCCAAAACTGATTGAGATGTTGTGAATGCATGATTGACGATTCTAGTGAAGTTTTTGATGGTCCCACTTCCATTAGCTTTGTTGTTAATACTCTTTTTATTTGCATTTTTAGAGAAATAAAAGGACAAAAGTAGTAAACGATCAAATACTTTATAGATAGCGAAAGTTGGCATAACATTTTGAATTTGAAAATGAGCCCAAAACTGTGGGGACCACTTAATGGCCCATTCCCAAAGTCACTCTCTTAATTAGCCCAGCCCAGCCCAGCCCAGCCCGTAATACAAGATAAAACTTGTAGCCGTTGTTACTCCATTTTAATTCTACTTTTACACTACTCCTACTTACTTGTATTAACAAGAATAGGATTAGGATTAGGATTAGGATTAGCAAAGAAAGAAAGGGGATTGATGATTATATAATTTTGGTTGAATTTCCATCTAACGTGGAGCAATAAGTAGTAAATCATATCAATATTCAAAAGATTTGTTATTCTGTTAATTTATTACAATAAATTGTAAATTGACCAATGTTTGTCTTGCAAATTATAATATCGGTGTGGTTTAATAATTCATAACTATGCTTACTAAACTGCATTACATGTGTAAAGGGACAAAGATCTCAAATCATTATGGGAAAAGCTGCATTTGGAATCCACCAACGGTCGGTCTGCAACTAGACATTTTTTCTCTTTTTCTATAAATCAAACTCTACAATTGTAGCTCAAAATATTAGCAAAAATAACATTTCTACTCCCCCATAAATAATGTCCTTAACAAAGTGATTGATTTAGGCTTGATACATGACACTTGTTAAGAAAAGAAATTAATTAGATGTCATATTAAATAAGTAAAAATCGCATGAAATTATGAATCAAACCCTAGTTGACAAAATTATTTAATTTGTACTAATAATATAAGTGAAATGCACACAATCTATCTTTTAATTTATACGTTTCATCTCCTTAATAAATATTTTTTCTTTTAAAGCGTAAATGAATAACAAAGATTTATTGCATTAATCATAAATATACCTTGATTAATTTAGTTAGTTGAAAATGATTGGGTACGTAGGAATTGAGTGTAGGAGAATTATTTACGTCAAAATCTAAATATCATATCATAGGTTAAAAATAAGTTATAGAGTTGCGAACAAACTGCTGAAAAGCAGAAAGTGTACAAAAAGAGTGGCACTATTGAAATTGTTAAGTAATGAAAAGGGCTTTCTTGTCATCGGACAAAAGAAATTTGAAACGAGTGGCCGTTTGAACCCCATTAAAACTTGGTCTCTTGAATGCTCTTGTAATTAAAAAAAGGAAAAACTAGCAACTCTATCTCTTCCAATTTATAGTGAGAGAAAGAGATAGAGAGAGAAAATGACGGGGTTGGTAATGGTGACAAGGGGAGGTGGGTGTGGAAATGGGAAGAACAGTTCAAAGGCGGCAGCTGCTGAAATGCAAAATCAGCAGCAGTTGTCTTTGGTGGATTTCATATTAGCAGCTCTAAGGAAATCAATGGTGTCTTGTCGTGTAGATCGACAAGAAGATGTTGTTTCTGCTGTGGAAATAGGGTGGCCCACCAATGTCCAGCATCTCACCCATGTCACTTTCGATCGATTTCATGGCTTTCTGGGTCTTCCTCTTGAGTTTCAAGTCGAAATCCCATGTAGAGTACCAAGTGCCAGGTTAGGTTTCTTCTAAATCTATATTGTTTCTTTTCTTGTTTTATTTGATTCTAGAAGATTACTAATGCTTAATTATGACTGACATAAAGCTGAGACTTTTAGGACTAAAAATTGATTTGTCAACTTTTTCATGTTTAAAAAAGTTTTTTTCTTTCTATGTGCGATATGATTTTTAAGTAGTGTGAATTTGCAATGTACACTCTTCTTCACAAATCAGCGTAATAGTTTTTTAGGCGGTTCCTGTAAGTAAATGCTCAGATGCCAAAGCTAATTGAGAAGTCAATACTTCCATAAATGCATGTAGTATCTATCTACTTTCAAAATCTTTTCCATTTCCAGGAGGACTGGAACTAGGTCATTTTCTTCTATATATAATGATCCTTTTTGAGGACCCCTTCCTATTTGTTTATACTTATCATTTTTTATACCAATAAAAAATGAAGGTCTACTAATTCGTGATTTTCTAGTTAATGATCCTTAATTACACTGCATTAAAATGAGTTGGTTGGCACCTTGAGGGACTAATAAATGATTTGCTTGCATTTGAACAGCTAATTCTTTATTGCTGTGAATTACAAACAAGTGTTTTTTTAGAGAAACTGTATAGTTTAGGATGTCAACAGGGAAAATTTTCATGCACAATTTTACAACTCAAGTAGTACCTTACCTTTGGATAAATAGTGGTATTTTTGTGACTCAATACCTGCACTCATGTTTAGGTATTTGTTCTCTGGCATTACAATGGAAATACACGAATCCGATGATGACTTGATTACTTAAATTTATTATCATACCGAATAAAGAAATGGTCAAGTTGCTAAGCTCACCAGCTCGATAATTTAAGAAATGGCCCCCGTTCAGGAACCAGAATGGCAACAAATTCAAATTTGAGGAATCTAGTGAATTGAATTAAGATATTCAAGTGGTATTCATGGTAAACACAAAGCAAGAATGAAGCAGTCCCGGTTCCTGTTTGTTTACGGGTTTTCTCATGCTGGTGATTATACTGTATTAGGCAGTCCCAGTTCACTCCCAAATCATCTTTCTGTAGCATTTTGTGTTCTAATGAAGTTATTTTTCAGAAACCAATAGTTGTCAATTACAAATTCAAAGCATAAGTTGATTTCTATGTCTATCTTCCGCAGAGGTCATTCTTCAGCAAACAATAACTGCACTAATTTACTTTTAAAGCTCCAAACCAATCTATTCAATATATCCACTGAATTTGTAACCATTTATTTTGCAGCGTCAGCGTGTTTGGCGTATCTGCAGAGTCAATGCAGTGTTCTTATGATACAAGGGGCAACAGTGTTCCAACTATTCTCTTGTTAATGCAAGAACGTCTATACTCACAAAATGGTCTTAAGGTAAAACAAATTTTATCTCATTTCTGATGGATGGAATTTTTGTCCACCATGTTATGTTATTGCCAACAATTTTCTGACTAATTATATCTGGATGAACCTTCTAGGCTGAAGGAATCTTCCGAATTAACCCAGAGAATAGCCAGGAGGAGCATGTAAGGGACCAGCTAAATAGAGGCATCGTGCCTGAAGATATCGATGTTCATTGTTTGGCTGGTCTCATCAAAGCCTGGTTCCGAGAACTGCCATCAGGTGTGCTTGATGGGCTTTCACCAGAACAAGTTTTGCAATGCAACACCGAGGAAGAATTCGTTGAGCTTGTGAAACAGCTTAAACCAACCGAGACTGCATTGCTTAACTGGGCAATTGATCTTATGGCTGATGTTGTTGAACAAGAGGAATCCAACAAAATGAATGCCAGAAATATTGCAATGGTTTTTGCTCCAAACATGACCCAGGTAAATGAATATATACTGTAGCAGTTGGTTGTATAAAGTATTAACATTTCTTATATTGGTAAGGAGTTGAAGCATTTCATTTTTTTTTTTCTGGAATCAGATGTCTGATCCATTAACAGCTCTCATGCACGCTGTTCAAGTGATGAACTTGCTGAAGACCCTGATCATGAAAACATTAAGAGAGCGTGGAGAAGCAGAAGATGGAGATTATTCACCCATGTCATCTCGTTCTTCTGGTAGACAAACTGATGAGGAATTCGACTCCCAACAAGAGATGGACACTAGCTGTGAATCAGCAGGACCAGCATCAGATGATGACGATGCTGATGAGCAACATCGCTACAGCTACAGCAGTGAAGAGAGAGATGAAGTCGAGTCATTGAGTGAGATAGAAGAAAGCTTCTTGCGACAGTTGGACGAGAATGAGCATGCAAAAAATGACTTCAGGAAACAGTTGGAAGGAATTTTGTGCAGAGAAGATGTTATTTCCACAACTGCATCTACCGAAAATGGAGATTCTTCTTTTTCATTTTCTGACAGTAAAATCGAGACTTCTGGCTTGAGCACTAGCAATGGTGAAGACTCAAGATACACTTGTGTTACTCTGGAAGATAAAGTGGAGTCGAAGAGATCAAGTGGAAGCATGGAGGATGTCGATATGGTAGAGGTAAACATGGTAGAATCTGCTGTTCCTGTGCGCAATGACTGCTATTGAATCTTGCATTTTTAGGAGTCTGTTTTAGGAGTTTATGTAAAAAGTGTTTGTAGGACAGAAAATGGTTTGCTTGTGAATCACTGTGTTCAGCATTGGCTGAACTCTCGTGCTTGATTGATTTCTTTGTTTTGCTAACATTGACCAACATCAATGGTGTACGAAAAAGGTTTGTTTATGAAGATTGAAAAAGAAAGGCGGATTTGCTTTATCAGAAAAGCATAGTCCTTGATTTCAGATACTAATTGGACGGACTATTAATCCTTGACTAATAGTGATTTTAGTTAACAGAGAATAGTAGTGAAAATGGACCGTTATCCTTAATTAATGATTTGACAGAGAATAGTAGTGAACATTCTTAGCAAGACTGAAATCTTTCTTTGGACTTTGTTGATGTGACAAAGATGTATTTTATTCTAATCAAGTAATAGTGATAGGGAATCCAAGAAAATGGAAATAACTAGTAATTTTTGTCTTCTCTTCATTCACTCACTGTTGAAGTTGCTGCTATAAAAATAGAAAATGCTCTCTAGTACTATATTTGGATGTGGTTTGAAGTATTGCTTTACGTAATTGGACACGTTTGATTCTGTCTACCCATTCTTGCTGCATGTAATAAGAAAAACAGTAGGAAGCCAGCATGTCTCCCAGAAGACGTCTTTTCAACCATGTTCATTCCAACGTTTTTCAACTAAGTACATTAACATCTGCATCATCATTATCTTCGTCTTCGTCATTATTAATGTTAAAGTTGGACAACTATTATAAGTTGAAGAAGCTTCATCATCATCATCATCAAGTGTTGCAATAGAAGAAAACAAGGAGCTTAACAAGTAAGAAGCGACAGGCTGCTCATTGTGTGTTAAGATATAAAAATGATATCATGGATAGCAATTAATAATAATGACATTGTGGTGGCTTCTACAACTACAAGTCAATCTCACGGGACTTGGTGGTGTAATAACAATATGATACCAACATGGAAATTTACTCTATTTAGCCCCCATATATCCAGCGCTTCACATATATAAAGGTGACCAAGTCCATGTCAATTGTCAGGCCAACATCAAATGAAATCTCACATCACCTGGGTTTCAAAATTAAAATCATCAAACAGAAAATGCACTCCAACTTTGTCCGACTTCATTACATCGGCTATTCAAACTTGAGCTAAAGTAAGTGGTGAGCATAGAGGTGCACAAGGGAAAACAAACTATGAACTTAATGACAATCATATCAATTAGAAGAATCAATGAATTTACAAATGTTACAGATTACAGTGGTACAAGGGAACTACAATTAACATTCAGTTGCTATGTCACTGCTAAATGTTTACAATCACCTCCCACTGGCTGTTAATGTAGCAACTCCATAGTGGCTTAAAATGGGACCCACTCATCACCTTTTATATCAATAAGGTTTGTTCTGTTTATTTTCTCTTTTAAGCTGAACCTTCAACTTTTTCCCGTCTAGTTGGAAACCATTCATCATTTTGATTGCAGATTGTGCAGCGTCTGGCGAGTCGAAACTTACAAATCCTGCAGAAACAAGTTCAAGACTGAAATACTCTTTATGGTTGATACATCAGAAAGTCTAAGGTTCATACCAAAACATTTACTAACACCACTAGCTTTGTCCACAAAAACTTTGGCACTCAAGACCGTCCCAAATTCTCGAAATGTGTTTGCAAGCTCCTCATCACCAAATTCTTGAGGAATGTGGTAAATAAATAAATTAGCACCACCTGGACCTGTAACGACATGATTTCTCTTTCATAAGTACGCAAAAGTTAAGTACAAGCAATTCAAGTTAACATGCTTATCAAAACAACTTGTCTATGTCAAGAAGTTGGAAGACTGTCAATACTGGGAAAATAGCTCATTAAATAATGCAAAGACAAAAATAATAGCTGAAGCTCTCTACACTCTTTGATAAAACTAATGACCTAATTGACAATAATTTACTTGCAATTCCAGTGGGTTCATCAAAAACTAAGCCAAACTATATATCACCAGACACCAGTGAGTCTGAATAAGTACTTTCTACATCTCTCACAAAGGCCTTGAGAAGAACTCAGTTATATTGCAAATCTGATTTCTTCTATTAGCTGTTACCTTTTAAAAACGGATAGGTGTAAAATTACCATCTCAGATATCTGGTAATCATTAACAATATGGAACACAAGCTCAGGAAAACAATAAACCAAGAAATAAAAAGCAGCCTCATTCAGATAGATGCACCGATCTACTTCAAGTTAACAAGTATTACTAAGTCTCAAAATAAAATTTTGACAACCTTCAACTTGACCCCCTGTATTTGAACCGGCACTTGAAGATGCTGCAGAATGCCTGTTTGCGTTATAAGGAGGTAAATAGCCAGTAATGCCTCCAGGATAGCGTGTGGGATATTGAAGCCCTTGTGCAGCCCTGTAAGCAGATGCCAGATAGCTTCCAGGCGACATGGCATAATTTCTTGGGGTAGTTCCAGGTGCAACTCCACGTGGAGTACCTCCTTGGTTTATAGATGGAACCATATTCTGAAATGAGGGTTGATTCTGCACTGACGGTTGACGGTACTGCATGAGCCCATATGTCCCAGGAGTCTGCAAAATAGCATGTTAACTTGAACTGCCCCTTAAATTGATCACTGGAGCAAGAATGATAGAAATGTAATGAAAAAGAAATGAACCACAAAAGGAACATGCAAACTCAATATCACTGCCAGAGCAAGGAAACCAAGAATTTGACTTGACACCCAAATTTACTGCTGAATACAATTCAACCCACCTGATAAGCATAGCCATTATATGGCGTCATATAACCCATGGATAGAGATCCATATATAGATGGATGCTGTCCAGAGTTGGACGCATTAGATGCCTGAGATAAAGCTTTCTGAGCCTTCCTAGCTTGCCTTTCCCTTGTATCAGCCCACTTGACTACCAAAGGGACAGTTGCACCCTGAACAGACAGTATAATAAGAAAATTCTATCTAAACAACCAGCAAATGTAAGTCTTGGATGAGTAAAACTTGACATGAGAATGTAAAATTGATATAAGGATTTAATCAATGTGCTTAAACCTTCATTGTGAATTTTCTTTTGCAAATAAACGTGTGCAGTTGTAGGTCCCTTTTCCCATATAAACTAAAATTTCAAATTTTGGATTACTAGGAAATGAGATGCCTAGTGATTCAGATCATCACTACTCTTACAAGTTTTAAGCAAAGTAATAAAGCCAGAATCAAATTTCTGGAAAATGACTTACTCGGGTATCCTAACGATAAAAACTTCACACAGGGTTAGACTTGGACACTACAATAAAATAATTCTATGTTTTAAAATTTTCACTAAATTTCCCCATGTTGAATTTTAATTTCTGAACTGATTAGGTAGGTATAAGTGAACATTCACCTCCTGATCAATAGCTTAGGATTAATAAGTTCCTCTAGAACACATGACCTCTGAAGGGATCAAATACATATGTCATAGCACAAATGTTTGATTTTGCTTCTTAGAAATTACTATTTCAACCTGAAGAATAAAAATTTCCAGTAAACTAACATCCATCTATTCAGTCTGGTCTTTAAGGAAGATGATGAAAATGTCTCAAATGCCTGAATGCAGTGCCATGTTGAAATATCCTAGAAAAGAAATCAGCAGATATTGTCTTTGGAATCCTCTGAACACAAAGTGTTAGCATTTAGGCTATTCTGTTGGCCCTGCTACAAAGAGGCAACTTATAAGAAGCCACCTCCACTAATTGACCCCAATTAAAAGCCAAAACTGGCACTTCCAGGAATGAGGAGAATATAGTTACTCCTACAAGGAGTAATGATTACATAACTAATGCAACGGAGCGAACGTAACTCAATATTTAAAATAGTTGAACTTACCAAAAAAAAAAATTGAATATTTGACCATTACTGCAGCTCAAGAGAATGGTTAATAACCAGATCAATCACTTAACGAAAGTTACACACAATGCAAATCTCAAATACCCACAAATTTCAAAGGTTTCACAAGAGTGACCTAACAGGCTAACATGCAGATAGAAACAAACCTCCATGGTATGCTTTCCATTAAGGGCCTCTACTGCTGCAACTGCTTGCTCTTTTTTCTCATACTTCAGAAAAGCATATCCTAACAGAAAGAAAGACAAATTTTTGTGATGAATTGATTTTGTCCGCACGAAAAGTTTAAGTGAAAGATTATTAACTGTACCTCTACTAGTTTGCTGAGAACCTCTGAGAATTTGCAAATCTGTAATGGTCCCATATTCAGAGAATAATGAGGAGACTTCGGGGTCAGAGACATTCTTTGGCAACATACCCACAAAAAGCTTGTGCTCTGAATTTCAGATTAAGAGAAATGACAAAAAGAAAGAGAAGGATAGAAAAAGTTACCAACTATGCACAGCATCACATAAACAAAACTATGATATATACAGCAAGGACAACTTTTTCTTTTTAGGTAAGTATTGTAACAACAGATTACAAGGTCAAAAAGCTAAGAGGGTAAAGTAAGGAGAAGTAAACAATGGGAAACTAGAATCATATGAATCAAATAACCATGTAAAAACAAATACTCCCTCCGTCCACTTTTATTTGTCATGTTGCGCTTTTCGAAAGTCAATTTAACTAATTTTCAAAGTTAAATTTGATTACATTAATTCGATATTTTAAACTAAAAATTTAGATATTCAAAAACTATACGAAAAGTACTATAAATTGCAATTTTTTGCATATCAATATGATTAAAAATACATAGTAAAATATTAGTCAAATTTTTTAATAGTTTGACTCTAAAAATGGAAACTATGAAAATTAAAAGTGGACAGATATAGTATCATAAGACAAGAATTTAAATTATAGTACACCTAGCCTTTCCAATTCGCCATCAGCATACTTCACTTGCAACGGACTAGAAGCCTGAATTGGACACACAGAAGAAGACACCTTTATTATCATAAGACATGCATATCATGCCACTATAAAAGAGCAGCAAATCACAAATAAACTTAATAAGCTTAGTATTCATAATAGATATGCTCTTACATCCACCCTCTTCTCCTTTTTTTTTTTTTTTTTTTTTTTTGTGATAAGAGTTGCCATAGATTCCCAAATATTATTTGGGTGAAATTTCACCATGTGTTTGGTCATTGATATTTGGGAAACATATTTCACTTTTTTAAGAAGTATGATTTATACCCATAAGTTTTAAAAATTATCAAAACTAACCATAAGTTTGTATTACATAGCAAGATAGAAACGTCAAAGTAACAAGATTCATGACTTCCGCAACAAGTCAATTAGATCTTCGTTGTAGCAAATAACTTGTGTCCATGACACTGGAGCAATGTGGTAGTTCGGGGTGAGTGCAACAAGCATCATTCCATACATCGTGAAGTAGACGAAGCACATGACTTTGTTACCCTGAGCTGATTGTTCGTCATAATAATCAACAACCATATCATCACTTTCATATTCACTGAATATTTCATCACTATACTGGTGTTCACGTAAAAAATTATGTAATACAACCCAAACAACTACTATGTTTGTAAAAAAATAAAAGTTTGGTGTAGAATTTGAACTTTTAAAAGCTCCCAAATAATGAGATTTGGCCCAAATACTATTTTTTTCTATTATTTGGGAATTTGGATTATTTGTCAAAAATATGTGCCAAATAATAGCAAATTATATGGACAAACACTATTTGCCAATTTTCCCCCCAAATTTTACTTGGAAAATCTATCGCCAAACGGGTCCTTAGAGAGCAAAGTGATACTTAGATGCATTAATGTACCAACATCAAATACCCTATCACTTCAATACACTAAGTGAAACTCTGGACGTGCGACCTGGAAATAAATGTGCAAAACTAAAGCATAAATACAGCTCATTAGACCAGTCTGGAACCATCTGTATAAATTCATCAACTATGATTAAATTTTTTGGGCCAAACCATAATAGCACCACCTTTAGATTAGCTGCTTTCACCACTTGTATGTGTTAAGGGTCATTAGATGCTCTGACAAAGATCAACTGCCAATTGACTCAGCCAACCATGAGATTTTTAAGAAACCAAATTACTCTAGAGAAGATGTTAATCATACTTTTTTTGAAAAATAGGTAAGTGAAATGGACCTTCAACAATAACCTACCCAGTGTAATCCCACACATAGGGTCTAGGGAGGGTAAGATGTGCACAGACCTTGCCCCAACCATTTGTTGGGTAGAGAGGTTGTTTAAAAAATAATATTTTTGCTTGATGACACAAGAAACTAGCACGGAGTGTTGAAAACTGAAAAGCATGAAACCTGATATTGATCAGTCCTAGTTCGCAATGTTGCGTGACTCAGATTAAAAAAAAAATTCCCCGAGCAGCCCCTTCACTCCTCCTCCCACCAACACCAAAAAGAATGGGAAGCTATTATCCACAGTATAGTGCATCCTTCCTTCTTTTCCAACTTACTCATAAGCTTCTATTTTCTCCTAAACAGCTGCTTCATTTTCCTTAACAGTCCTGTAGCTGCAATATACTGTCAGTAAGTGTGCAGCGTACCCCGGACAAGGCTCTGCTATTAATGTATATATCCTGTAACAGCCTAGGGGAACTAGATACTATTACTTTTGCTGCTACTTCTCTCCCAGTCACCCTTAGGCTCTCCTAGCTAAGCTTTCTCTTCATTGCACACTCTTATATATTATGCCTATAGAAACACATACTAAGTTGTCTAGTCAGTAAAGACTTCAAGGGAACAATGATGTTCTTTTCTGTTTACTACAATTCATAAACATTAGAGGACGGGACGTGCAGCTTGAATCCAGAATTCAAGTCTTGGTAAAGAGAACTCAGCAGGTGGAACAGCCTTTATCTCCCTAGTTCAGGAGGTTATAGACATTCTCCATTATTACATCAAGACAGTAGTGTTGGTTAAAAAAACATCCAATCATGGTACATTATTTTGGCTTCTTACTATGCTGAAAACAGATAGTGCTATTCTATATTCCTGGTGTTGAAACATGAGACAATGCCAAAACATTTCTCTTGAAAACAGATAGTGCTATTCTATATTCCTCCCTGGATTGACAACAATATAGAAAAAAGACTGACCCCAGGAAGCGTCTGTTTATTGTGACAAGCAGTTATAGCCTTGTCCGCTTCTTCTCTGGAGGGGCAAATCACAAAAGAGCACCCTGGAAACATGCAAAGGGTTTGTTTAGAAATACTTGAATCGCACATTGTGATCAAAGGCTAAAACTGAAGAGTGAACCTCGAGAAGCTCGAGTAGTCTTGTCTTTGATGATGTTGACTTGATCAATAACTGCGAACTCTTTGAACATATCCAGAAGCTGTTGTTCCGTCATTAGTTTCGGCACTTGACCTACGAACAGCTTCACGCTCTCCTCGCTGTACTCACGCGTCCTCTCCATTAATGCCACCAACTGAACTCTGAACTCTGAACTGTGAACTGTGTGTTGTTCAATCAATGTCAAAGTTTTTAGATGGCAAAAAAGGAATTTCATTCGTAGTTGGAGATTACATAAATGACCTTGGTTTGGCAAGTATATATTACAAACAAGAAAGTTGGCTTCTGTGACAGTTGAGGAGTCGTGTGGACGACTTGCTTCCCTAATTATCCTTTGTAGATACGTTGACTCTCAATTACAAGAGAAAATGGTACTCTCTCCCACAACATTCACCTTTATCAATTTCATAATTACCACCGAAAAATCCAGAATAAAAAAGAGGGGCGTTCCGAGAATCGAACTCGGGACCTCTCGCACCCAAAGCGAGAATCATACCACTAGACCAAACGCCCTCATTGCTCTCACTCTTTCTAAATTTTATTTAACAATTCATAGTCGAATAACTATGCCATTGTTGTATCCACGTGTCGGCCCAGCTGAACCTGGATTTACAATTGTGTCTTTGTTGACCTAATTTTATTGTCATGAGAGGGGCGGGTATATATTAGCGTATGTGTTAGCAAATAGTAAAAATAATATAAATTTAAAATTCCCACTAAATTATATATATATCTAGTGACGGAATTTGAATTTAATCCTTTTAAGGTGAAAATCTTGAATTTGCTTGGAATTGGTCGAATGAAGAAGAATATTACTTGTAGGTAGGATCAAATATATATATAGTTGGTTGAAAGGGTATATTCTCCCTTATTTCTGAGAAGATAAAATAATTATGAAGAAGTTGATGTTAGATTCTGATTGAGTCGATCATTAGCTTTTTTTATATCGATATTGAAATTATAATCATCAAGATGCGTCAATCAATATAAATTTTTTATTAAATAAAATGAAAAAAACGTGTATAGTTGAGTTGGCACATGGCTTTCTGAAGAAACAACTTGTTATACAGGAGGTTGAACATTTAGACATTATATTCCTTTAACTGCAACAACACCCTAGCGGCATGCATCTATTTTCTCTATTGATCAGTACAGTGTTTGGGCGTTGAACTAAATTAATTGATCAGTACTCTTACTACTATATATTATACTTGTCGATCAGTTCTCTCTCAAAAAAGAAGATGCTGAGGATAAGATCATGCATCAAGGTTAGCCTCACCATTTCTCTCCTCGTTTTCTTTTATCAACAACAAATAATTTTGATGCATGCATGCTCTATGTATTTCTTCTACGTACTACGTACGTATACTCTATTTAATTTGATCAAGTTCATACTAGTTTTTTTGTTTTCATTTCCCATTCAAACCTCCAGTAACACAAGTTTTCTTTCTAACCACTTACAAATTAAAGGTGAGTACGTTTTACTCTCTATTCATTTACGTCCAATCCAACATTCTTTATAGGTAAAATTTATAATCCAGGAAACTACAAGGGAAGGTGATAGTCGCTGATATACAAAGGCAGCTCGGCGGCAGTAGGGGTAGCATGTCGTCTGAGTATATATAATAGTGGACTCTGACCATCAATGTCCGAGCGACTCAGGACCTTGCTCTTTTCTTGCCTAGTACGTACTGAAGATGCCAATAGTATATATATTAGTGGCCAAAATCTGGTGGTTTCACCTCGTTTAAAAGTTTACAAGAACATTCCACAGAAATTTAACAAGGCTTTCTAAAATCGTTTTTTTCAAAAAGGGATTGATTCATGATATTTATAACTATCAAGGGGAAAGGGAACTGTATGAATCATGCATGTTCCAATTAATAGTGCTGTAATCAAATTGTGGTGCATGTGTATGTCTTATAACAATGGTGCCAGATACTTCGAAAGAATGCTCAGCTGTTCCAGGCTAGGCAAACTTTGCTACTGCAAGCATAAACCACCTTTCTTCTGGGATAAAGACAAGTTTCCTGACATTTTACCTTCCTATTATTATTACAAGCAGAATTTTATTTACATACTAGCTCAGGAAGAAAAAGAAAACTACTTTTATGGTATTTGATATATCCTTCGTCCCATGTAAATCAATTTGGCATTTGGAAGCATCAATATGAATAAGAAGAATTTCAGAAACCTCTTCTATTGAGTTGGCAAATATGATCCTGGTTTTACCACTGCCTGATTTCAGAAACACTATATCTTTCTTCTAAAAGAATCAAAATTGCTCATACACAATCCTCCGCATAAAGTCTACTGGTGCTGCAGAAAAACACAAGTAGAAAGAGTTACACCATTGCTTTCTAAGAGCACGATGCTTTAAGACAGTAAGTTTTGCTCCTGCTTTATAGTTCCTCATTTCCAAGAGTTATGTTTTTTTCCGTCATATTCTTTGGTCATAAAAAGCTATCAGATTACATAAAGTCTTCCGCAGGGAATTAAAACATACTAATTGGGAGTAAGAAGCCCTTATGGAAGAGATTAAGAATCACCAAAGTTAAGCATAGCTAAATTTTGCATATAAGCCCCACTGCTTACTGCATAATAGAACTTTAGTTATGTTCACCGATGCTGGGAGCCCAGGATAAATGGGGCAAAGGAAACCGAAAGGTTCTACGACAACAATAACATACCCAGTGGGGTCTGGAGAGGGTAGAGGGTACGCAGACCTTACTCAGCTCAAGGGGAAAAATTAACAGTCCAAAAAAATAAATAACAGACAATTTCTATGTAAAAAATTATAGGGAGGAGAGAAAAACTACCTAATCCATTGGTGAACAATTTAAACTGCCCAAGTGCCTGCCTGACGAACATCTCAACCCCACTCACCACTGTAGCTCCAACCTCTGTAGCCTCCTGCAATAACCGTGTATTTCTAGGTGTGTAAACTGCATCAAATACTAGTTCGTATGATCTCAAGGCCTCCTGAAACAATAGCAAAATTGTGGAAAAGTTCAGAATGTTTGCATTTTCTCATGCAAACAGAGAACAGGTTGCTTTTGTCAAAGACTATGCAAGAAAGACAACCTTGGAGATAGGAGTTTGATCAGACTTTGGCTGCATGCCCACAGCAGAAGCATTTGCAAGAATCATTCCCTTCTCAGGGCAGAAATCGTTCAGATGTTCATATGGCAAAGCTTCACAGGATACTGCTGCAGCCAGAGCCTTTGCTCTCTCTTTTCAAAGACAAAATTGCAATAAATGGAAGGAGACATATAATGAATAAAGAGCAAAAGATCACATATCCATAATCCTTAGGGAGATAGGAGGTATTACCATATTTGCGGTTGAATATTACAACCCTTGCCCCTCTACTTTTGGCACCAAAAGCAATAGCTCGCCCTGCACCACCTGCCCCAACTAATACGAACAATTTTCCAGCAATTGGAGAAACATTTGATGCCTGGCCATTGGTCTTTTGTCTCTCTGATTACACACAAAATTTCACTCCTCATGTAATTGGATTCAAAAATTCTTGAAATGTTTTTCGAAGAAGGTTTTGACCTTTTCATATGGGAGGGTACATACCAAGGAGGTGGGGGGGGGGGGACTAAGACATTGAAAACAGTGACGGTAGTATTCTTGTTATCAAATATGTAATCCAATTGAAGCCAGTAACTAAGCAAGACTATCTCTACCTTCTCCTGCAGACACACTAAATTATGCTTTATCAGGTGGGTAGGGGGGATGGAGAGGAGAGACCAGGCCCATTTAACAATCAGCATTGTCTCAAGTAAAAGTTAAAGAAATGTAATTATCAGAATTCTGGGGAAAAATGGCCTTGAAAAGAATTACATAATAGACCACTAAACTACATTGATTAAGATATTCACTTGTACCTTTCTAGTAAGAGTATTAGAAAAGTTTTAACTTCCAAACGAAGAATAATCAGTACCTCTAAGTGCATCTTCAATTGCCGTCACACAAGCCTCACAATCTGTATTATAACCAATGAGCTTGCCGTCAGAAGGCCTCCTTATAATTGTGTTTACAGCTCCTATAGACTGATTCCGAAGCATGATACAGTTAGAAAGTTTAAAAACAAGACAACAAACACAGTAATATAATTTAGCCACAAAATGTTCTGGAATGGTTAAACAAAAAGAACTATTGTACAGAAATGGCATCTGAACTTTCAAGATACAGAGCTAATCTATATAACAAATTCTGCTTCCATGCAAGGACAATAGCATTCTAATCCATGTGAACTAGAATAGTCATGTTGAGAATATATGAGAAACACAACTTCTTTCCTTTTTTTCTTTTCATAAGTTGATGCTGCTAGACCTATTACCCAACCAGGGTAATATCTCTACTTAGGCACTGTGGTGGACTAAGGCTAGTTATTCATTAGTCGATTTATGGAAAATAAAACTGATAATATTGTGCCTAATATTCTAGGGTGATTCAAGCACATAAAGAAGGTAAGCTTTCGTTTCCTATGTGTATATGCAGGCGGCCTCTGTACACATATATAAACAAAGTTGTCATTATATAAGAACTATTGATGCTGAACTAGCTTCAGCAAAGACAATCCGAAAAGTTTGTGCTTTTTCGGGTTCTTCAACTCCCAAAACCTGAAGGTAAGTTACACAACATATGCACTCATCAAACATGGTATGTCATGGAGCTAATCAAACCTTAGCAAGTGGATCAACTTCATCACAGCACCGTACTGCTGCTTCCTTATGTGGGATACCAACACTACAGGTTCCATCAAAAGGAAGAAGATTCTGCGTTAGATAGTTTTCTACATGAAGCAAATTTAATTTTAGAAAAACAAAACTTAGTACAGAAGGAGGTAGCGTACCTGAAACCAGCATAGTCATTGCATGAGAAAACCCGAAAAAATTCCTTGACATTGTCAACTAGTAGTGGGACATATATTCCATTGTATCCTGTATGCCTAAAGGCAGGGTTGTGCAGAAGGGGGCCCTTGCTATGGCCAACAGGATTTGAGATTACACCAAAAACTCTAGTATCTGGGTTGACATATTCGAGTTTATAAACCTGTTTAATGCTGGTCAAAGGAGGCAAGCCAGGGGTGGATTTGCCTCCCAAAGATCCACAAACAAAGAAAGCACCGTATTTTGGACCCAATAGTTGGCTTATAAGACCTCTATCCCCTGCTGCCCTAGCAATTAGAGGGACCTGAGAATGTGTAAGCATATGGAAAACTGGTGCAACATCTGTAATATAAGCTACATCAATGACGAGTTTGATGATATCTGCTCCTGTGGACTGCAGGTTTATGATGGAATTACAAAGTGTGTCTTTAGTAGGAGGGTTTCCAGTATTAATGACATAAGTAGAAGCAATTATCTTGCTATTTGATCGGCTGTTCATCAATTCAGCAACCACTTGATGGCAAACAACCTAAAGAAAGATACAAACAACAACGGATGGATGGATGGATGGATATAATTAAAAGAGCTGGGAACTACTTATTTTAGATTAAATGGACTGACCTCAGTGTCGACTTCGACGAACTCAACGTCCAATTCAACAGCTAATTTGAGAACTTGGATACATGTTTTCTTCCAGTCAGAATTTATCGCAGATTTTGGCCTGACATATATATATAACAGTTTCAAGCTTTTTAGACAAAGTTACGTGCGGGGTTTAAATATTTACTCGACAGACATGGATATTTAATTAATTAAAATGAAGTAGTATTTACTTACTAGTCTGACTTTAATCTCTTGTTTCGGAGAAATAAGTGGCTCACGAGGAATGGAAAGAAACATATTCTATTTGATCTCTAAGTCCGTACATAGCAATTCTGGGTGGGTCATCACTTGTAGGAATGACATAATGCTAATCCATGTTCCACACGGCCAAGGAAGCATCGATTTTTAATCTCATTATGACTTGGTCGTTCGTAGCTATAATTTGATAATTACAATTCGTAGCTACATGTTATATGGAGGAGAGAGGCGAGCGAGACTGGGAGAGAGAGGGGGCAAAGAGTGGGAGACAGGTGAATTGCATATGTATATAGGTTAGATAATTGTATATTATACATTTGTATTTGTATATTCTGGCGAATTATACATATACAAACGTGGCTAATTATACAAACTCGACGCGTAATTAATGTATAATGTTAGTCGTGAGTGGTAATTATAGCAAACTATAACTATGATGAGTAATTAAGTAATATAAGTTTGCTTAACCGCGTAATATTTTCTAATTAATATCATCTCAGGAGATGGAGATGGGAATCATGAGTACGTTCCCTAGATTAAGTTGGATTTTGGTTGGTAGTCTCTCTCTCTCCACGAGCAGTCTATGGTTCACCTACCCCCATCTCAGTCGTTTTCACGTGCCTTGATATTATTTTGTGAGGAAATTAAGAATCAAACAAAAAGGCAAGTACTCACTCTCCTCCTCACAAAATCTTAGCTAATCAAAATTAAGCCCACCCACCCACCCACCATTTCTGGAACACACAGAAGATCGACTTGAGGTACATATGCAAAAAGTTTAATCACTAATATATATAATTCCTGTATTACCTGAAAGAAACGATGGATGGTAAAGTTCTTTGTTTGAGTAGTAGTTCAAGTTGTGAAATGTGAGAGAAAGTGAAGTCATCAATGCAAAGCTCCACCAGATCTGCTCCTTCTTCTTTAGCTTTGTGCATAGAAGCTGCCATTTCCTCACAGCTTTCACATTCTAGTCTTGTGTACACCACCAAGTCATGCTTCAAACCCATAATAATGTTCAATTCGGAGAGCTACGACTCTCTTATTCTTACTATATATATATATATATATATATATAGGGAGAGGGACGGAAGACAATTAATACATGTACATGTGCGCTTATCAAATACTCGTTCCACACCGTTAGCTCCCTCATATTCATATATCTATATTATCTTAAAAGCATGAACTCCTAGATTGAATGTTAAATTATTATAACATTCCTAATTAAAAATACTTAATTTATTTTATTTATATTATATTAAAAGTAGACACCCTTTCATATTAAAGAGTTGTGACTTTTTTGACGGGTTTTGATATTTTCGATGAGTTGTGACTTTTCAGAAGGGTTATGATTTTTTCAAAGGGTTGTGCATTTTCCGATGAGTTGTGACTTTTTCAAAAGGTTGTAACTCTTCTGACAAGGCACAATTAACATCTATTCATATTACTATTTGTTAGCTATAAATAGAGGGACTCCCTCTAACTTTTAAACTACGATTTTTTTAAAAGTTTTCTACTCTTCTTCTTCTTAAATAATCTTAGGGTTATTTGCAACAGTTGATTAAGTTCAAAGTTCAACAAAATTTGAGATACCACATAAGAAAGAGTTGGTGAACAAATTGTAGTAAATCATTCATAAATTCACACTCCTATTTTTTCTTACGATTTTCATGAGATAACAGTGACAAAAAGTTGTGGGAAAGACAATAATAATAAACAAACATGAAAATAGTCACATGATTTGGGTAAGATATTTATTCTTTCTTTTTTAAAATTATTTTGTTACCCTCCGATGAAGGATTTTCTTTTAATTTTGCTAAAACAACGGGCATCAATGTAGTCTATTGAATCATTAGTTTTGATGTTAATTCCACTATTTCAAAAATATATTTTCACTTTACTTATAATATGATAATATAGTCATGATAATAATTTTTTTAATAGATATGTAAGTAAAAGTGAACGGAGAAAGTAAAGTGGTGGTGGCAAGATATTTTAATCAAATGGAACACTATAGTGAATATAGCATGTTTTCGTCTTCCTTCTTCATTGGCTATGTATCGTTCCATATTTTTTTCCAAATATTTATATTGAATATGAAATTTTTTAAGTATGAATTTCCTGTTATTTTGTGTTCATTTTAATTTGAGAAAATGATATGTCACAAGATACACTCCTTGCTATCTATATAAAATAGATAAGAAAATAGTAATTGATCATAAAATAATCTTAAATCAAATTAAAGATTCTATAAACAATGCTTTAAATTTTATTCATCTATTAATTTTTATTATTTAAAAAATTTAATATTTTATATCATGATACAACTTTTATAATATACTAGATACTTTAATTAGACAACAAGTAAAAAATAGATTATGTATAAAGATAAAATATTCAAATATTTATGGTAATCCTTATTAGTGTCATGCACATACTAAAGTTCAAGTATGAATATTTAAGAGAAAAATTATACTTAAATGGTTCCATAATTTATGTTCATAACCTCAAGAGGAAAGATGACATTTTTTGTATTGATATTTTTTTAAAATTTTGTTGGTTAGATTTGCTTACAAAATTTAGTAAAGTAAAAAATATATAATACTACTAAAGAAATTTTAATTTCTCCCCATACTTAAACTTTGAATGTATTTTGAAATGTTTCAATGATATTTGGTTATTTTGATCTCAAAATACAAGTAACTCTATGGCAATTTGTATTAATCATTTAAAAGAACTTGTCATATGTTCTTTAAACTATAATTATTTACTAAATTTTTTTAATTTAATAATATTAATTCTATTTTACAACATCGTATACTATATATACATATACATGTGCAACACACGTGTTGTGAAACTAATAATATAATATATATAAATGATGAAATAAAAAATACACACACCCCAATCCACAAAAAATAAACCTTTCCTATATTTACTTGCTGTTTCCTACACTTTTTGAACATACATGTATAATTAATACGTAGCATCCATCATGAGGTCAAGTATTACTAATACACCCTATTCTTATACACTTTTTTATTGTTAAAATGAAATGATGACCTAAACCTAAAATCATTTGAAATGAAGTTAACATATCATTTCTTGGGGTTCTTGCACACTTGCCAAAAAATGAGCTATATTCCGTCTTATGAGAATTGTTTATTTAAATAATCAGTAGAAAATATATATAAAAAAAAACTTTTGATATTATTATATTTTATACTAAAATAAGTACTTTAAACTAAATAACAGGATCAATAAAATTTATTAGTACTTAGTTAGTAGAGTGACATTGTTTTTGTCTTCGTTGTCAATTGAAACCTTTTCCACAGTATAAAATTACAATATGGGTGTTGGCTAACAATTTCTTTTTTCTTTTTTTTCTACTTGTACCCAAATCAAGCAATAAAAGTTATCAAGTACTTGCTATTCACTTTAATTTGTATATATATGGAGATGATTCGTTATTTTTGCGATAGTCCTATCAATATATCACATTTTTTTCTTGCTTTAATTAGTTGGTGTTTGAATGAGTGGTATGCTAGTATTAATAGTTAAAATAGTACATATATATATATATATTATATTATTATTACCATAATATATAAGCCAAGAAGATGGGACGAACACAGCTATACATATTTGTACAACAAGCAACAATGATTGTACTTTTAAAGTAGCTTCAATTTTTATTTTTGGTACACGTGTCTACCTTTAATTGTTGAAATTGGTTATACTTACCCAAATTTATGTCGTCTCCGTAAAAACTTGAATGAGATTATTTTTTTTCTCAAAATAATTACTTGGATCTTCTGAGACTTAGAGTAATTTAAACTAATATATTAATGGTTGATTAACATCAATCTTCACTTTGTTATTGCTTTTATTTTATTCGTAAAATTTATCAAGAAGAGCCTATTTATTGAGGTTAGTTAAAAGTATCACATATATATACTAATAATATACACATCAAAAAGTGCACCACTACTTGCAAAGGTTTCAAATTTATTTACTGAGTTATATTTAATATTTGTGATATTCTAGTATATATATACTATATAAGAAGAGGGAATAGCAGGCAGCAGACCGTCAACACGTCTGCTTGAGCTGCCTGCTTATACCCCTTGGCTGCTGCTCTTTATTTAAAAATAAAAAAACGGCTACATGCTGTCTCTTCTCCGTCCAATGAAAAATGGGAAAAACGGCTATATGCTACCTCTTCTTTATCCCATGAAAAAAATGAAATTCATTTAATATTTCAACTGTAAACTTACTTTCTTAGAAATTTCTAAATAAGATGGGGTCATGAATATATTTTATGAGCTTCATTTATATTTTATATTTATCATGTTTATTTTTATTATTTATTTTAAATTTATTATAGTTAATTGAAATTTTATTGACAAAATACCACAAATAAATATTATAAATTTCAAATAATAATGATTGGGTCTGTGCGAAGCACGGGCTTCGTCAACGTATGTGCTTCCTGAAATTTCTACAATAGCTTGAGGATTTTTTTATCCATTACTTTTCTTTTATAGCTTCTAATGTTTAGCTTGTTGCAATTTTTATGACTTTTTTGAAATTCTCTGACATATTTAACCTTTGGTTACCTCATCTATTGTGCTTACGAGTGATACTTATTATGGGTCCCACCCAACTTTTTCCCTTCACTTTTAAGCTTCAGCAAAACAATTCTAATATAGAAGTTCTCTCCGTATAACTTTTTTTCGGTAAAATTTATTATTTCCTCTGGTTCAATTTATATGGTTCATTTTGAATTTTAAAATTTAAATAAGTCTATCTTTGATCATAATTTTTTCATACATTTTTAAAGTTTTCCGATTATCGATTATTGTAACTTATAGTACTTCTTATGTAGTTTATAAATATATAAATTTCATTTAAAAAAATTGAAGATGTCATGCGCAAATTCTCGATCAAACTTAATTATTTGACTCTCAGAAAGCGAAATGTGTCACATAAATTGAAACAGAGGGAGTAATTGATTTTATTTGAAAATTCAAAACTAATTTTACGTTATATTTCGAATTTAAAAAAATAACTTATAGTTTGTTTGTTAGCTCACTTTTAAAATAGCATTATATTCAAATATAAATATTATCCATATATTATAAAGGAAAACTTGCATAGATATCCTCTATTAAGAAAATATTTATCATTGATAGCAATAACATATTCTTTTTCACTGGACACTTATAATACAATTTTAATACATGTTAGAGAGAATAGTTTATAAACGCATATGATATAAATTTTATTTATGGACAATACGTTTATCATACACTTTAATACACTTATAATATATTTATAATACAATTTTAATACATGTTAGAGAGAATAATTTATAAACACATGATACAATTTTTTTTTTGGATAATACGTTTAAAAAAATTGGACCAACTAATTTATGAAATTTTTTATGATAAAAAAAAATATCTTAAATATTTCACATATATTATTGGGCCATGCACAACACGGACTATCTTTTACTAGTATATATATATATAGGAGCAATAATTGCTACATATACTATAATAATTTTTATGTTCCAAAATACTTAGTTGTTATATTTCACCTTTTTAGAATTAAAAGGATAGTTTGAGAGCTAAGGGGAGAATAATCCGTATTCCTCCTTTGTTATAATGATTAATGATAATGATAATAATAATGATAATGGCGTTAGAGTTTAATGATTCAAGTGGAATGTCACGGACGTTTGTTTAATTATTTGTATCTAATTCTAGGCACACCCTTCTAAGACCTTCCATCAATTATTGCTTTTAAATCTTGAAATGTAGACTCTATCTAGACAGATATCCCCTCCCTCCCTCCCTATACTCTATATGCCATTCAATCATAAGCATTGACGTCAAAACTAACACTTCCGTCCTTTCTATTTATACTAGATGGGGGAGGCCCGTGGCAAGCACGGGCCCAACAGTCACAATATTACGCTTGCCAAAATATAAATGTTAATGAATCAAGGGTGATGGATAATACATATACTATATTATATGTATATTGACAATATATACAACACACATCAGTATGATGCGGACTTGAACGATCTGCAAATACTAAGTAATATAATACAACCAAAATAATATAGCAGATGTTTCTTATAAGATTAGCATGTCATTGTTATCATATGTAGAGGACGCTGGAGTTTGCCTCTTAGTAGCTAATCGTCTTCATTCCAAAAACTATAGCATAGGGAGACTCATTGCATTGTATTGTCTCTATTCAGCAAAAGTGACAAAATGGAGCGAGGGAGTTCCTGTAATTAGACAGTTTAAAGTCTGTTAGAAACTGAGAGTACGGCAACTCATAGCAAAAAAATTTAAATATTAATCTCCAAAGTGCCAATGG
>JAJOOO010012957.1:0-32963 GCA_029582685.1 Solanum piurae
GAAATGTGTTCAGGGTATGGATCTAAACAAGTATACATTTCCCACAAGCAAATTGCAAAGCTGTAGACATCACACTTATGATCATATGATGGATCACTCAAAACCTCAGGAGCCATATAACCCATAGTTCCACTTGTTCCAACCATCATAGGAGGATAATCCAATCCAAGTGAATAAAACTCACTAGAGAGTCCAAAATCAATTATCTTCACTCTTCCAGTTTTGTCAAGAAGTAAATTCTCAGTTTTGACATCTCTATGAGCAATTTTGTTAGAATGAATGTAACTCAACCCTTTAGCAACATCCAATGCAAGTTGTATAATTGTATCCAAAGGCAATTTCTTCTTCATTGTATGTTTGGAAAGATAAGATTGAAGAGTACCTCCACCAACATATTCCACAACTATGCAACAATATCCATTTATTGGTAGTGTTGCACCTTTTTGACATTTCATTTTTATCTTTGACATGTTGTTGTTGTTTATAGCTCCAATGAACTGCACAAAATTAAAATATTTCACCTAATTTGCAAATAATATATTATAAGGAAATAAGAGAAATTAATTAAGTACCTTAGCGATATTGGAGTGTTGAAGATTGCACCAAGCAGAAACTTCTTGCATGAATACCTCTTCCATCAATTGCCTTTTTTCTATTGAATTCTTCTTTTCATCTCCCAAATCAAACACTTTAACTGAAATTCATCGAAATAATGTGTATTAATTAAAAGTTACCAAATTTTTTACTATAGTCATTCTAACCACAATATTCAAGAAACATAGCCCTAATACATATAATTTTATCATTTTCATTCTAGTTAACAATAATATTCAAGAAACGTAACCCTAATATAGTTTTAGTATAGTCACTCTAACAACAATTTTCAAAAAACACAACCCTAATGTAGTAAACTATAGTCATTCTAACAATGATATTCAAGAAACGTAACACTAATATAGTTTTACTATAGTCCTTCTAACAACAATATTCAAAAAACGTAACCCTAATATAATAATTAATTACTATAGTCATTCTAACAAGAATATTCAAGAAACATAATCCTAATATAGTAAAATAACTTGGCAAACAAAGTAGGAAGTACATGCATAAACATTAATGAAAAATTAGTAATTAATTATACCTGCGACTTGTATTCCGTTGTAAAGGCCTTTATAAACTACCCCAAAACCTCCAAAGCCAATTAATTTTTTGACAGTAAGTTTTGAAGCATCAAGTTCCCATTCTTGTTTCTTCATGTTAGCAGCTTCCACACAACAAATTTTATTCATTATAGTATTACTTGATCTAAGCTAGTATTGATTAATTTTTCAAACAAATTTTAGTATTGATTACTCTCACAAAAAATTTGTTCATCGGCGGAAGGGACGTATATATAGTATTACTATAATTTGTTTCCTATTAGGAAAGGGATTATTAATTACTATAAACGATGTGGTTTGAATTCAAGTTGGGATGAAATTAGTTATTATGTGATAAGTTAGTAAAATAGAGGGAAATAGAGGCTTGAGAAATTAAAAAGAAGAAAGAGAAAAATAAAATAAAATGGTAAAACATAAGCCTCTCACGCAGTATCACCTTTAGTGAGTGTATCACACTTTTTTTGATATGTTAGTAGAAAGTGTCGAAATAACCGATAAATTCCATCACATATATAATAAAGGGCAAATTACAGAAATCACATACTTTTAAGGCAAAATTATAATCCATCCCTTAAAAGTTTATAATTACAGAAATCCCTCAAAACGGATACAATAATATAAGCGCTGATACATTAATCTGATGCGCAAGATACATTAATTGTTAAGTAAGATACATTATATTTTATACATGATACACTAATCTGATGTACATTTTATACATGATACACTAATTTGATGTACATTTTATACATGATACACTAATCTGATGCGCGAGATACAATAATATAAGCGCTGATACATTAATCTGATGCGCGAGATACATTAATCTGATGCGTGAAAATGAGGAATTTTGGAAATTTATAAAACTTATAGGAGATAATGGTAATAAGTAAACTAAAATGTGGGATTTCTATAATTTTTCCTATAATAAATAATGACCCTGTTTTAAGTTCCTATGGTAAATAATGACCCTGTTTTAAGTAGTGATATTTTTGCAAGAGGATTATTTGTTTACTATATACATATATATAGTCATTTTTTTTTATTGTAGGTGATATTTTGTCATTTCATTAGTGACTTTATTCCTTTTTTTTTTCTTTGCTTCTTTCACACATGAGCTTGTATTAGGGGACTAAAAAAAAATACTATGCACAATTATTAATATTTATTTTATCCATTTCATATAATTTGTCCACTTTTCTTTTTACACCATTTTAAAAAAATCATAAATTTGAAGAATACTTTTACTAATTTACGGTTTAACTTTTTTTAATATAAATATGTCTTATTCATTAATATCAAGATTAACAAAGAAGGAACTTTAAAAATATTTATACTTTAAAAGGAATTAAATTTGAGGGCATAATATAAATAAAATTAATTAATTATATCTTAGTTTTGTAAATTGATATTTAGTTTGAGACAAGTATTTTTATTGATGTGGATAAATAATATGAGAAAGAGGAAGTAGTTTAGTAACCAACCGTTAATAGATGAGTTTATGTTTTATCTTCCCACCATGTTGGTCCAATAAAACTAGGCTCTTTCACCTTTTTCTTACAAATTATTTTTTATTTTAATATTAGAATATAAATTTTCTTCGTTTTAATTTATATGACACTTTTTCTTCATAAATTTGAACATGAAAATTTTAAGTTATCTTAAACAAATTGTCATATTTAAAAACTACGTAAAAATAAATATATTGATAATTCAAAATATTTAAAAGGTGACATTAAGTTATGATAATAGGGTCATACATTTTTTAAAATCTCTTCTATTATATCCGAAGACAAATAGAGAGTAAAAGAAAACGTTACTAATGGTGATTTTGAACCCTTTATTTCATCTATGAAGATCGAGAACTCACCAACTAAGCTATCGCTCAACCAGAGGCGAATCCAGGATTTTAAGAAAATGGGTGCACCATTGCAATGATGATTTTTTTTGTTATATATATTTTTTATTATTTTTGTTAGTTTGTTTATTAAAAAGAGAAATCATAAACTAATTTTTTTTTACCTCAATTTGAAGAGAGAAGAAAAACATTGTTGGAACTTGAAAAGTGGGTGGGAAGGAAACTTTCGAAGGATTTTAGATTTTTTTTTTTTTAATGAAGATCGTGTTTTTAGAAAAACATTGTTGGAACTTGAAAAGTGGGTGGGACGGAAAGAACTTTTTTTGTTTTTTAATGAAAATCGTGTTTTTAGTTAATAAAAATAAATTGAAGCGAATGGGGCTGGATGGGATCAAACTTGGGACCTTGGGGTTGAAATATAGTTGTCAAACCAGTGAACCATCCAGTCATCTTGAGAATGGGTTCCACAAATTTTAATTTAATATATTCTTTAATAATTATACAAGTAATATATCGAGTTTAGTCGGACGACCACGAGTTTCGATGACCCAATTTTAACACATAAATTCGCCCCTGCGCTCAACCCTTTAGTTTGACCTCAAAATTATAGAATCATAACAAAATCAATTTAGATCAATCGAATTATAATTTAGCAAATGCTATTTGAATTAATTAAATTATATTAACAAATAGTATTTGAATTAATTATATTATAATTATTTTTAATTTTCTGTATAGGCCCGTGCTTGCCATCCTCTAGTGCAACAATAAACCAGACACACAAATCGTGACAAAATAATTTAGGAGTGACAAATTATTTTTTGGTGATAAATTCTAACTTTGAAATAAATCAAGTTTGAGCTATATCTCATTGGGAAGTAGGAAAAAGTCCTCCACTTCTAATACTCCCCGTCCTTTTTTATTGTCATATTGCTTTTAAAAGTTAAATTAGATTATATTAATTCGATATTTTAAACAAAAAATATAGATATTTAAAACTATACAAAAAGTACTATAAATTACAAAAAAATTACATATCAATATGATTAAAAAATACATTGTAAAATATTAGACAAACTTGTTACTTAAGTTACTTCCCAATGAGATACATCTATGCAAAAATCGAACCGAAAAAATATTATTGGGTTATTGGGTTTTTAATGGGTTTATCATTTTTTTTATTGGATTATTGGTTCGGTATCGGTTTTTACTATTGGGTTATTAGGTAAACCGATAACCCAATAAGACGGTAATAATTGACTATTTTACCCTTCCTAATTATTAATTATTAATAATTTAATATACAACTAGACACTATAACTATCAAATTATTAGTACTCTACCCACTTCACACTAGACCGTTTTATTAGTCTTTACTGTTTACTCAAAATCTAAAAACTAAAGTAAGGGTTCACAATTGGCTATTTGATTTTAGTTTTAGTTTTAGTCTTGTTGGACTATTTGATTTTAGTTTTAGTTTGTAATTGTAGGTTGTAGCATTTGCAAGTTTGTAAAGGTCCGTAATTTGATTAACATAAAAAATTTCATACTATGTTTTGGCGTTGACATGTAATTATAGTCTTCGTACTATATTTTCTCTTATTGATGCAATTTGTCATTATCTTTCTTGTTTCACTATATCAAAGCATTTAGATAAATGTGAAATCATATACTCTCTCTGTTCCAATTTATGTGACACATTTCGCTTTTCGAGAGTCAAACAGTTTGAGTTTGACCGAGAATTTGCTCATGAAATCTTCAATTTTTTTAAAATGAAATTTATATATTTATAAACTACATAAAAAGTACTATAAATCACAATAATTGATAATTCAAAATATTTAAAAGATACATGAAAAATTTACGGTCAAAGATAAACTTGTTTGAATCTCGAAATCCGAACTATGTCATATAAATTGGGACAGAGGGAGTAATATTTTACGGACATTTTTTTATTGGGTAAATCGAAAACTGAATCGATAGCGGCCAAAAACCGATAATCCGAAAACCGATAAAGAATATCTTATTGATTTGTTATTGGGTTAGCATATTTAAAACCGACAAACCAAATTGATAATATATAAAATCGAACCGAACCGATCGATGCACACCCATTGATACATCGACAGCCAATTAAACAATAAAAAAATATCAGATAATAACAAAATCATTCAATCGGAAAAACGAACGCAATAGATTTGTTTCATCGGAGAAACTTAGTAGCTTACACGATTTATTGGGTCTTATAGACGAAGAACAGTGCTGAAGTTACGGCTCTACCAAAAAAACCTGCAAAACCCTAAAACCCTTGAGATATTGGGATTCTGTAGGCCCAGACAGTAAGTTTATGTTCTTTTCCTTTTGGGCCTGCAATTCAAGAGGGATAGTCACCTTGACCCATATCAAAAGAACGACAAAAATAAGGTTGAAATCAAAAGGACAACATTTAGACGAAAGGGTGACATTGTGAAAATTAATAGAGGAAGGCGCAGTGCCCCATGCACCTTACAATGCGTAAGTTGACCTGCGACTTACAAGTAGCATGTCGCCTTGGGCCTTGTAAGGCTTCTCCATTAACTTTTACGGCGTTATCCTTCTGTCTAAATGTTGCCCTTTTGGTTTCAACCTTATTTTTTGTTGCCCTTTTTAGAAATTTCACTCAGTTTTTTTTACCCTTTTGGCTACGAACTCGAATATATAACCTAATATATCATGAAGAATATGTTTTAAGAAAATTTAATATAGTCAAATTAAATACTTATGCAAATAAAATTACCACCTACATTCTATTAGATGTGATATAGTTTAGATTACAAGGATTAAAATTAACTATGTTTTTGTATTTACTTATTATATATACAGAATTCTCAAGTTTTTAAAATAAACTTACATATCAATAAGTTATGAAAAAAATTATTGTAGATTGTAATAGTTAATGATTCAAAATATTTAAAAGTATTTGTAAAAAATAAGAACTGTTCCGTGAGGCTTAGACTTTAAGAGCCCGATTATATGTCATACATACGTCTAATGCCAACACTCAAGGATTACTTGACTGTTCTTACATAAATTATGTGTCAAATTCCTTAGTTAACACTATTGACTCTCATAATTCTTCATAAATAAATGGTAATTGAAAAAAGTTTCATCTATAAAAATAAGAAAGAGTAACTTAAGTAACAAGTTGCAGTATTTGAAAATATATTTTTTAGAACATAAATTTCTCAAAATGAGAAAAATAACTCTTACGGGAAGGAGAGATTTTTTTTTTTAATAAATAAGAGACCTATTTATTTCCCTAGAAGAACATTTTTGATGAAATGCATTTTCCTTCTGAACACACTCTTAAAATGTTTCTAGTTTAATTTTCATTTTTTGGTAAGTAAGTAAAAATATATTATAAAAAAATATTTATATATATATCTAATAAAACACTATATAGGCACTAGGCGGGATGGGATAGGATGTTCGGGTTTCACTGTGGTGGGATGGTCAAAGACTGAGGATTGATGAACTATTGGGATGGGTAATACAATGAACTTGAAATTTCATTTACCTGTTTGGAAGGTCACTCTGGCAATGATTTGATGTAATTGGTGTAATTATATTATCTGTCATGTTTGGTTGATCATATAATTAATTGAGTTTAATCGACAAGAGTAATTATACTCTTCAATTCGAAGGGGGATGTAAATTCTTAGTAATTACATGATATAATTACAAGTTGATTACTTTTAAATTTCTTCCTCTTATTTCTATTTTTATTTTTTTCGTTTTAATGTACTTTTTATTTTTATTATTTTAAATTCTTTTTAATTTTTATTATTCTAATGTTTTCTAAAAATATTTTATTTTAAATTTCTTATTTATATTTCATTTCCTTCTCATTCTCAATCTTTACTTCATGTGATTTCACGCAATTTTTCGTATTATCTAAAACAAATTATTAGTATAATTCTACTAGTATTTTAATTTTTAAATTAAAGTAGAATTCATTATTGAATAAAGTTATGGACTTACGTTTCCTTTTCTTTTAAATCATATTTATGTATGTTATGTTGAAATTTGACATAAGAGTATTATGTTAATTTTTTTGTTTTGAATTTAGAATTAATGTTGTATTTTCATTTTCATTTGATTTAGGAGTATTGACTCGATATTTTACATTGCAAGCTATTTTTTTTAGTTAGACTTGATGATTATCTTTTTGTCAAATGTTTAATAATTTTATGACATGATATTTATAATATTATTCTTTTTTTTCAAACATGCATTTCATAATGTTCATAGAAATTTGTATTTTAGTTTTTATGATTAATTTAATTAAAATATACTAAATTGAAAAATATAAATCAATTATTTTTTTATATTATTAGTTAAGAACATATGTTTATTAATCAATATATTTTTAAAAGACAATGTATATCTTAAATATTGAATTTTATAATATTTATAAAGGCCCTTATTTGTCTAATATTTTTTAAAATTTTTTAAATAATTAATTTTTTTAAAAAAAATTCAATATAATGTTATTATTACACTTGTGCAACCAAATAGTACACTTGTAATTACACTGTAACTACACTATGACAAACAAACAGGTCAGTGTAATTACTAGGTTATATAATTACTATGTTGATAATTACTACCCTTGTAATATTACACCAATTCCAATTACCTGGAACTTTCCAAACAAATAGAAAACTTATTTTCCTACTTTCATTAAAAAAAAAAATTATAGAGAAAATATTAAAAAAATTTAAAAAAATTGTACAATATAAGCAACGTCGATTAATTATTTTTAATATTTCTAATTCAAAATTAAACATAAAACTTTGATTTTATTTAGCTTCGGTATGAAAATGAGTCAATTTTTAGATTTAAGATTAACAAAATTCGAAAAAAAGGGAATACTTTTTTCTACTCAAATTAAGGTCATCATTCTTACAGAAATTGGAGACGAATATAAAATAGTAATACTAATAAAAATGCATTTCTTCTCCAATTTGGGCCGTCGATAGGTGCGTCTTTATTATGGTATGATTTAATTTGTTCGTCTGATATGATTTGATATGTATGAAAAAAATAATTTAATATCTTATAAATCTATACTAAAAATATATCAATGTATCACACTATATTTAAATTTTGTGGTCATAAATATCATGTGAAAAATTAGAATTAATAAGTTATCAAAAAAATTTAAAAAAAGCATTCTTTCTAAAATAAAGTTTAAAATAAAAAAGACAAAAAAGTTAAAAAGTTAAACGCAGGAAGTAATGCACATAAGTAAAAGGTCACGAGTGACCGAATTTAACCTCCGTCAAATTTTTGGTGTAATATTATTCCTGTCGTTAGGGAAAAAAATTGTTTTTTCCCTTGAACCCCAACAAAACCCCAACCTACTGTTAATTTTAAATTATAAGTATTGAGGGGTAAATTTTAAACATTTTTCTCCAAAATTTGGACACATTGAGTGCACCTACTTTATAATGGAACTCCATTAATGGCAAAGACAAATGCCAAACAATTTGCCAACAGTAATGACGTAAATGGACCAAAAGAATGATATTGGCGCAAATTTTAGAACATTTTCCATAGTGTAACTGTTTCAATATATGCATCTTTTGTTTATAGTCTAATTTTTTTATAAAAATATTTTTAATTTTATATTACAAGATTCAAAAATCTTTTCTTAGATTTATATTTTGATGGTAGAGAATTACTTTTTTATTTTATTGGAATGAAATGATCCTTCACCTATCTGTCTCTCTAAAACAATCTTTCTATTTCAAGTGCTCTATGAAACTTTCAAGGCACTTGCAAAAGCACTTCCCACTAAGAAAAATGCTTTTTACAAAAAATAAATTTCTAAAATAAATTTCAATTGAATATCTTACTTATTTTCTATTGTTTAATAGGCAAGTAAGAGAATATTATCTCAAGAACATATTTATATGTATCTAGCAAAACACTATAAAGGCGAAATAAGATGGAGAATTGGGAGTTCGAAGGTGGGATGGTCAAGGGTTGAGGTTTGCAGGGAAGAACTCGTTTTCTTAAAAAAAAATGTTTGACCAACCAAACATAGGAAAAATTTAAAAAAAAAACAATTTCCACCATACCAAACACACCAACATATATGTGACCAACGCCGTTCTAACGGTGCAATTACAGAACCTATATTAGCAATATCAAGTAGCAAGGGATTTATGCATCTAAACTTTTCAAGATCAACCAATAAGATACTACTTATCAGTTTAGTCATACACATGGACTGCACATCTATATTACGATATGAAAGTGAGAATCTATGGTTGATGTGTATTCACAAAATGTACATCTGGCTAGAAGCAGATATATCGACATTCATTTCTCCTTGTACTTCAGGCGTCTCTTTTTTTCAGGAGTTGCATGCACTTGCGTTTTCTCCCCATAAGTCTTCATCTGAAAATTCTCAAATGCATTGGAAACAGCTTCTACCTGTAAGATTTTTGCCAAAATTACCAAAGCATATATACAGTCCTCGTATATTTTTTAAATTCTAAGAGAAGTGTGCTTGAGACAAAAGAGAAGCAGGCAGTTTAAAGGAAAATAAGGGAGCGTGGATTTGGTTGTATCTCACTGACCAGTTTAGGATCTCTTGTATAAACTCTAACAATCAGATCCTGGTAACACGCAGGCAACAAGTGACTGATGCGATCATCCTTTATATGGGATTTCTCAAAGTTATCATAATCCTGTAAACAGTAGCACATTAGAGAAGCCGGCGGAAAATTGAAATATGTACCCCCAAAAAAATATTTGCCATGTAAGGTTTACATTTTTTCCAGACAACACTTATAGCAGATAGAGATATTGAATTGATGTTTGAGAACTGGAGCTATGAACTTCCAGAGCTAATCGATGTTTGAGAACCATAAGGAAATTTAATTTCTATGCTGTAGAGTCTTTTTCATTTTTACTGAAACACATCAGTGTTTTCAATAGTTCAGTATAGATGAACAAAATCACTGGATAATCCAAGACAAATATAATTGAAAGTTGCAAAAGAGATTTATACAACTAGCATGAAGAGTACCATTTATTTGTAAAAGGTTAATTTCTAACTATAGGTGGAAATTGTAAAATGGATTTCACTAAACACTTGTTTAGCCAAATTAAACGAAATTTGCATCTTTGTAGCTTCAGGGAAAGAAGATAATGAGTCCTGAAACAAATATTTGTTTGTCTATTTTTGTGCAAGTTTCTTGAAAGTAAACAGGACAGAGAAAATTATAATACCTGGAAGAAGCTGATCCTGCATGACAATGGACCACATGAACAGAAGAAAAGAAAAGGCTTTAGTCATCACACGAGCATGAGATCATGAGCAACAATAACCCCAAGATTCGAAAGTACCTTTCCAATGGATTATTCCTTCCACTAGTCAAATCAATTTTGACATTAGTAACAATGACATCTTCCTCATTCAATTGAGCATCAGAATTCTAGATAAAGAATTACTCTATGAGGGAGTGTGATCATCACTATCAGGTAAATAAAAGAGGATATTGGAGTTACCTGGGAACAAATTATGTCTTGAGCCGTAACATTTTTAAAATACTCCAGATTCTCCTTGGGAACAGCAAACTCATTACAGAACTGTCAGAATATTGATGCAAATATATTTCAGCCCTTTTATCCTTGCTGTAAACGGCTTGATAGTTGATATCATTCAACTTATAGAGAACGAGAATAATAGAATAGCATAGGAGTTGATGTTAAAAGATGACATGAACAGTTCCGTAAAATAAGATCCTTAGGACATATATAGTAAGAAACAACTTGAAGCTGTAGATGTTTTTCAACTAGAATTACGACTCTGGTTTTATAGTGGGTACCTGGTATATGCCCCTCCTCCGAATTCGACGAATCAGATTTCTGGATTCCTCTAGATCTTGATGGGTAGAAGTTTCAATTGTTTTGACTATTGTATCATCTAACTGCACATTGTTAATTAACCGATGGTTTAAAGTTCAGACAAGCATGGGATTTTGGGTTGTATCATTGAAAAAGATTATCTAACCATCCAGTACTGAGCTGGTTCATCGATGAGTGAATCAATTTGAAGATGGTCATTGGCTTTTATCAAGGCATCTACAACCATGAGCTCTATTGCCTACAAATTATAAGATGGAAAAAGAAAACAAACAAGCACTCACGGTGAGTTTTAAGTAGTAGAAAGTGGAAACATTTTGAAATACACAAGTAGGGGAAATTCTTTGAACCTTCACTTTTGGATGCGTATAGACCGTACGATGCAAATCAGCACGAGTGGAAAATAGCTTGTGGATCGTAAGATCTAACAAAATAATCGAATGCAATGTGAGGACTCTTCCTATATGTGGAAGATGTTAATTTTTCATGCAACATAATAGCTTCAAGAATACTAACATTCCTTCGCCCGATAACATATTTCATTGTCTATAACACGCATTGTTTCCATTAGCCTGCAAGTAACAAAAATGTAGTATTTGCTTTTCCAGAGTTAGTAATGATTCTGGGACAAATTCTTTCAGTTATAAAAAGAAAGAAGGATCAAATTTAGTACGGAGATCATGCCTCTGGAACTGAAAATTGCACCCAAGACCACAGGCTCTGGTATCACGCTCTATGTAATCAAATCTGCAAAAAGATTGATTCATCTAATGCAGCTGCAAGCGCATAATTTAAGCTGCATCTGAAGAAAGTAAAAGGAGAAGGGAATTTACTTGTCAACATCTATTCCATTTCGCCCATTAGCAACAATGTCATACAAGAACTGCTTCTCTTTTGAGCTCTGTATAGTAGTAAGTAATGAAGCAAAAAGATTCAGCATGAATTCTCAGATCTTAGCTATTTTAATATCTTAACACATCAACTCAAATCCACCCATAAAAATGCTCACCACTGATTTACCTTCATCAGAAGCAACTATCATTTCCTGTGTAGAAACGAGTAGAGATTTAATACCACTCAGAGGAAAGCCAAAGGTAGGGCTGGAAAGCAAAACCACCCTTAGAATCTAAAACAAAGCTCCAGAACAAACTGAAAATAAAGCTCATGATAATGAACGTGAAAAGTTTTCAATCTTACATTATATAATTCTGAAAGCATGAGGTACAGCTCAAGAAGATAACATTCCAAACGCATAGTAAATTATGCAGGGAGACAAACTTTGGGCAACTAATCCTAGTCTGCTGAGATTGCATCTTTAGGGGGAGGGAACATTTGATTTAAGGATGCAAAAAGGCATCATGAATAACATGTTCATTTTCATACGACCTTTACTTTCTTCAAAGTGCCAGAATCAATATCAATGCTATGCTCATCAACAATGTAGTCTATCATCTTCAAAGACATATCTTCATGGGACCTGCAATTTTTTTATTCAGGAAGTACTTAGAAAAGTAGACTTAAATAATGAAATTCTTAAACAAGATCTGTTACTCAATGTTTGGAAGGTACATAATAGCTTCAAACTACAGGGAGTAGTAAAGTAATGGTAAAACATGATCAATGAACGAGTGAACTTGCCAGTCTTCTCTTCATTGCAAGAAAGAGAAAGAGAATTGCAATTGAGGATAAATAAGCACACGGTACACTCTGCTTTGCGATATACCTAACCATACATAAATGTCAAATTTGATCTCAACATTTTCAGCTTACATTAGTGATGGCATTCTTTTGAAGCCACAAATACTGCAAATATTTCTGTTGGGGGAATAAGGATAAAACCCATGAATAGTGATTGTTATGGCAATGTCATACAAACTCTTTCAGTCATCGACTAATTTTTGGAAGAAGAGGACAGAGGAGTACTTTCACTTAAAATGAACGAAAGGGGCAGAGATAGGTCGAAAAAAGCCTACACAATCATGCATTGATGCCCAATAAGAATAAGAATTTTAGGAATACTTATAGTGCCAAGCGGACCAAATATCTCTGCAAGGGAAGCATTAAAGGAGTTCACTGTATCCAATCCTCCACTTCTGATGGATGAAAAGGAGAGAGTTTTTATATTAACAATTACCATTTAATGCCGTCACGAACCCGAGGAAGAAATTCACGTTCAAACATGTGACTGAATGGCCCATGACCCACATCATGTAGTAATCCTAGATGAACTCAAGTAAGAACAATGGTCAGATGCTGTTGAGAAAATGAACCTTAGCTGGTATGTTCGACTCACCAGCAAGTTTCACTGTCTGTACATCAAAAGATTCGATGCCAAGCTCCTGTCCCTACAACCACAGCACATCCATCAAAACATTTTATCAAATATAGGGCCAAGATATAAGGATATAGTCCTACTTGATAGGTCTTAAGTTTATGTACAGCATCACTGGCCAGCCAATAGACCCCTAGGGAATGCTCAAACCGAGAGTGCACAGCCCCAGGATAAACCATATATGTAAGACCTAGGAAAGAAATTGAGATCGAGTAAATATTACAAGTTTAAATCCCAAATGATGGCAAAGCACCGGAAAAGAGCATATACTTTCTGAAAAAGTTCTAATCCAGATTATTTATATCTGATATGAAACACCAAGAAACAGAAAAAGTTTCTGCCTTTACAAGTGTACTGGCTCTACTACAGTTTGATTAAAGAAGTATAGTTGTTACCACTAGAGGACCAAATTGCTAGCAGTATCTCTAATTGATGATTCACAAGAACCTCACAATACTCCTTTTCTAAAAGAAGATTAGTACGGAAAAGACAACTTGCAGTTATGATCTAAAAAATTTGATTTCTTTAAGCATTAATGTGCATATATAGATGACCCAGATATGATGAAGTGATCTGAAACACAGACATGCTGAAAGAAATAGTTGTTGGTGCCTCTTAAGGAGTACAAAGTTAAAATGATCACATGCACCATATGTGGAAATCTTGTTTCTCATTTTGGTTCAGCCTCTCTCTGAAAAAAACTGAGCAAATCGACAATAAAATAACACAGTCAGGGATCTAGTAGTCCAGATGGCCACACTATCACCTGATAAAATGTTCATGAGAGTCAAGTTAAATGGAACTATTGCGCAGCAATTCAGAAAACTATTACTAAACTTCTCTAATATGGATGGACATAAAAGCGGATACATCCACCTGCAACTTGTTCAACAGCTGCAGAAACCAAAATGTGCTTGTGTCATCACACAGCCAAATTTATCCTACAAGCCTTAAAGCTATGCATTTGCAAAGCCTCAAATATTTATTTTCACCAGTAACCGTAAAATCATTATCCTAAACATTAAAAAGTCGGTAACCGTAAAATCATTATCCTAAACATTAAAAAGTTTGTCTAGACAACAGCTTAACATATACACACATTCACCTGCTCCTTGAGGGAAACTTGATAAGAAATAAAGGATATGCGTACCTAGCTGCTTCAATTCACGAAGCCTACAACATACACAAGAAAACACAATTGGAAATATTTCCAGCCAATCAAAAATGTCTGGAGCAGAAAAGAAACAATTTACAAACAAATTAAGCTTGCCTCTGAAATTGTTCAGTGTCGATGAACTTCAGAGCTTGCTGCAGCCGAAGGGAGGAACTGTTGTTAAATACAGTATAAATATAGAAAATCTGATATCTTCATCTAGTGCTGATATAAAAGAAAACGTATATCATACATGCTCGTATATAAACTCTATTCGACTTAAAAATTCTATTTTCACTAGAATCAAATGTTAAACAATTGACACCTTTCAAATTTTGAGATTCAAACAAGTCTATGACCGTAATTTTTTCATATATCATTTAAATATTTTGAATTGTCAATCATTGATACTTATAGTACTTTTACGTAATTTTTAAATATATAATCTTGTTCCAAAAAAATTGATTTCATTCCCAAATTTACGATCAAAATTAAACTGTTGAAATTCGAACTATCCATATCAATCGAGACGGATGTATAGCTGCTACTACTTTGAAAGAAAAGAGTCAGCAAAATTATAGAATAAACGAATCACAAAAAGGTTCTGAAAGAAGTCAAACTGGTCGTGATCATATTTAGCCTAATTGATATGTCTTGCTACGCTAAAGCATGGGTAAAAACAGCCGTTTATAGGCCCATATAAACTTGACTAAGCAACTATTCACCAGAAAAGGAAAGTGTATCCTTTTTTTCAGAAACTATTCCCACTACACAAATATTCGCGTACACGCATAGCATACAACCAACATGTATAACCCACTGAACTTTTCCTTCTTCTCATACCGGATGACGTTGTATCTGATTTTTAAATTTTTTATGCTGTATCTGAATTTAAATGAGGTTTCCGGTCAGGAATACAAAAGCACTTCAAATTATTAATCAATATCTTCAATAGAAAAGCCAAAAAACCGTAAATCGATATAATTTGGAAAAGAGATGAACGCCGAGTTCGGAAATAACTACAGCGTGCAAGTATAACAGAGTTACAAGCCATACGTGGTGGAATTTCACCACTCGAACAGGAAAAATAAATTTAAATTATCGAATCAACTTCCTCGAATCAAAAGTAAAGCAGAGCAGAAATAAGAGTACGTGAGTAACTGTGCTGAAAAACAAGCAAGTACTCCGATTTTGATAAGAACAGCGACACGAAAAATAATAAAGTATACGCTACGATTTACGAAACCTCACTACCGGACACGAAAGAGAAATGCAAATTATAAAGTCAATTATTCCATTTCAAAAACAAAAGGAGCGGAAATTAGTATAATCATGCTATAACGCAAACACGAACACTGAGTTTTAAACGATTATAACGTGCAAAACAGAACAACGGAATTAGAAATTTCACACTCAAACTGGAAAAATTAAATTCAAATCACCGAACTAATTTCTTCATTTCAAACTCAAAATCATTAGAAATAAATTCAAATTTCTCAAAAGCAAAAATCGAACTCCGATTTTGATAAGAATCAAAGCATGCAAAGCATAACAAAAAAAAAACGAATTAGAAACCGTACCCTATCGAGATAGATGTTACCATGAACATTATCATGGATATGCTTAGAGAACCGCCGGGCGTCGAACGGAGCCGCGCCGGAGTTGCACCTCGGTAAGCGTTCGCCGTTGCTACAATCTCCCATGGGTAACTGTTTCAAGTACTGTTCTAGAAAGTTGTGGAAAACTCCGGAGATAGTATTATGGTTCTGTGTAAAGTTTTCGACGGAGAGAATTTGGTTCTATGGCTTTGTTACTTACTTTTCATAGGGAAAAAAAGGGAGAAGAGAGGAGAGGGAAAGGCGTCAGGTACAGGAATTTGGAGTGAGTGGTGAAGTGATGGTCTGATGGAGATACCGCCAAATAAAATAAATTTCTTACTGTACGCGCAGTGAAAGTGCGTGTTAACAACCTACACATAATGACTTTCGTCGTTTCACTTTTTCAAAGTTAATGATTTATAAATTGACAAATAGTAAAGCATGACAAGTATTTTGAGACGGAGTGCACGTAGTTAAATTTTTAGTTTTGCCACCAAACTATTGACAATCTTAAAAATACTTATTTACTTGACTAACTGAACTTAAATACACATTCTATTTGTCACATGACATAACGAATAAACTCAAACTTTTGTAGGAGCATGTGACTCTTAATAAAAATCTAAGAAAAGTGTTAAAAACACCCCTAAACTTGACGAAAATTTAGAGATATATTTCACTTAAGTTACAAGATCAGGGATCTACTTAAGTTCAGTTAGTCAAATAAGCTAGTACTTTTAAGATGATCAAAAAAGAAACTAATAATTTACGTCAAATTAAAGATATTTTCAATAGTTCTCTCTTTTTCTTTAATGTTAGTATTTTTTGTGTTTGATGATGCATTTCAAATGCCAGCAAAAAGGGTTGTGCTATGAAAATATTATTAATTTGTGAATCGCATGCCAACTTAGAAGAATAACTCCTACCTTTCCATATTCATAACTCTTGCAAGTTTTTATTTGTATAACCGCTAATATTTTGATGTTTTTGTATGTAATAATATATGATAATTCGATAAATATGAATTTGTAAGTCACATGGAACACGATAAAAAAAAATAAGAAAATTACAGTGGATGATCACGTGGACATTTACTGTATCTAAACTTTATGCCCAAGTAACTGCGTTCAACACACTGTATAGCAAACATTTTTGCCCAAGCAATTTTAGTTCATAATTGTAAATAGCCTATTACAATCAAAGAGAAATTACTCTTGATAAGCCAATTGTCATGTATCAAAACGGATTGTTTGCCTGATATTAAGCGAACTACAAATTATATTAACGTCTCATCCGTTTGTTAAAAAAATAACAAACGACGGACTCATTTGCGATGTCAATTCAGATTAATTGAGCAAGAGGGTATTTGAAGAGTATCAATTACGAAACAATTAAAAAAAAAAACTGATCTAATATATCCATGTGGTTGATTGATTGACGTTGATGAGAAAGCTAGCGCTACTAAAAAAAAGCTAATGCCTAGTGTTGGCAGGTTATTTGTGTCAAACCATTAGTCATAAAGTGAGATCAAGATATGCATAAAGTAATACCAACTATTTTACCACATGTCAGTGGAATCATGATAATAATCTAAATCGACTACATGAACTTTTTTATATTCTTCTTTGGTCCCATTTCGTGTGCAGTTATAGTGGAGCCCGACTAGTTCGATCATACAACTTCATTTTCATTTGGGGAGAAACACTCCCTACAAAGGACAAGGATTTTTCATATCTAGCGCTCAAACCTGAGACCTCAAATTAAAAGAACAACAACCCTATCCACTAAACTGCATAACACCATGTCATTACTAATTCGTAATTTAGTGCAAATATCGAATGTACTAAAAAGTTACATCTCAATTGCTGGTGAGGAAGCGTTTGACAATGAAAGCGTTTCACTTTTTTTCCGAATTTCATAATGAAACATAGCCAAATGCTCAGATCTTTGGTAATCTAGCTCAAGGAGAAAACACATCAGAACTTTGCACTCTCAAATTTAAAATGCTACTTCTAATCCCAAACCCCTCACAGTTTTAAGGATTGCAAATTAAAAAAATTGAGTTAAAAATAAAGAGAACTGTAAAGATTGCAAACCTAAAAGTACTGTATAAACTATCTAACCTGAAAAAGATCAGTGACTGATTTCATGAGCATACAACTTTGAAACTGTGTGACATTTTGGATAAACCAGAATGAACATGCTTGGAAAAAGAGCACACGAAATCACGCTGCAGCTTCCAATACTGCTTGAAATTGAGAAGGCACCCGAAGCACTGGAGCTTGGATTTCACCTGGTTTACCTAACTGACCACAGGCAGCCATTTGATCATCTCCTCTACTCCATCGAAAAAGCACCACACATCCTGCTTCAGCAAGAATGTCTCTGAACTCGATCATCTTCTCTTTTTTAGTCGGTTTGAAGAAGGATCCAGAATGAGGGTTAAAAGTGATCAGGTTAATCTTGCATGGAATGCCCTGGACGAGATCGATTAGTCTCTTTGCATCCTCAACACTGCGATAAAATTTCAACAATGAGAACTTACAAGGTATAGCAAGCAAAAAGAAACATATTCTGCTTGATTGAGCAAGACAACTGATTCTAGGAAAACTCATATCCAGAGGGGAAAAGCAAGGATGTATCTTGGAGGGGACTATGCAAGTAGATCAAAAAATACGTTAAAATATCCCCAAAAATCATCAGAGTGAAACATCATCATAGTCATTCTCCATGAAGCCGGAGGGAGGGGTTAATCAGTGAAGAAACTGGATTGATTGGCGTATGTCAAAGTGTAAGAGGAGTTGCAACAAACAACAACAATTGCACTACAAATCCCAAGCAAGCTGGGAAAGAGTTACAACGGCTCTTTTGTTTTGTGCAATGGGCTAGCCAGTGGATCGTGGAGGGGAACCAGAAGCCGGAGGAAGTTTAGTGTGATTGAACATGCAGCATGAATTGCAAAATGTAGGGTTACTAAGGTATAGTTGGCACAATTATGCTGCAAGTCAGCCCATGCTTTTTATTTCCAATGTATTTTATATCTATTTCTGTATATTCACTCTACACATCAAGTCTTCTTTTTTTCATAACCGAGAAATCCCGAGGACTGGTGATGCACGGTTTGGAACTCAGTGGATAATGTCTGTTCATCTAGACTGAAGCCCCGGGATCTTTCACATCAAGCCTTCATTATCTTTTAAAAAAAGGCATTTTCAGCATTTATTTTTAGTATATTTACAGTTTTCTCCATAACATTTCAATGTTCTTCCATGTTTCCTAACTAATCATCTTGTTTCTACTCTTATTAGCTTCATCAAGAATGCATTTCTAGATGTCTAGAAACACATGAGTTATGTTCTTTCTAGACATACTTGTCATGCACAAGAATGACGACATTATCTTGCACAAATCGCATTGGTACAACACATGGTAGGAAAGTAGAAAGGATTAGAAGTAACGCCATATACCAGATTTTGCAGGAGTAGAGCAGTAAATGCAACCTTGAGAAACTTTCACATCAGCAAAGAAAGCAAAATTACACTTATAGTGTCCCTTTTGGTTTTTGCTTTCAACTTAAAAGGTGACTAGGACAATTTAACTGCTATGGCACCGATTAACTCTACCAACCACAGAGCCATTACCCTTCCTCTCTCCAGGGAAAGAATTTTGTTAGGCTGAACAGTATGAATAAATTTATAACAATGGCATAGCTTTACAAAAAAAGAGAAGTGGTAGACATGAGAAAAGCACCAAATTGTCCTTATATATGACTGTCGGAGTATTTTGATCCTTATTTATATAGCCATGGACACAAATAGTCCTTTATCTTTGCAAAAGAGGGTAACATTTTATCAAACTAGAGCATGTCTCAGTAGAAAGCTTGAAGATGAATAGGCTTTTTGTCTTTGTCTATTTGTTTAGTTCGCCTGGGATCTGTTAAGTTCTTTCACATTTCAGTTAGTTTAAGTGTGTTCCATTTGATGGGAGTATGGGACCATTAGTGACACTCTTTTTACAAATATAAAGGACTATTTATGTTCAAGAAATACACTGGGGACTAAAATAAATACTACTGAAGAAAAAACAAGGTATATACCTATCATTAACTCCAGCAAGCATTACATACTCAAACAGAACTTTGTATTTATGTTTTGATTGAAGCTCCTCTCTTAGTGTTCCAAGAAGCAAGTTCAAGTTAAATTTGCGGTTAATTGGCATAATCCAACTTCTGACCTGCAATATTTCATAAGTGTGAATCAAAATATGTCGCTATTTGTTTCTCCATTTTCGTCCCAAGAATTGAGTTGCTCAAGGGAAATACCTCATCAGTTGTAGCATTCAAACTGACTGCCAAAGCACAATTGGACTCACGAAGAAATCGCGTAAGCTGGGGCACAAGCCCACTAGTAGAAACGGTGACCTTTCGAGGACTAAAATGAAGCCCTTGTTCATCTACCAATATGTTTGCAGCTTTCAAGACATTCTCAATGTTGTGAAGTGGTTCTCCCATTCCCTGGAGTGAGTTATTTGATCAAGATTTGCCAATAGCAAATACTGATTGCTTAGGATAACAGAAAAAGTTAAGGAAGAAGGGACAAAGGGTCTTTGTTCTAATTCCTCATTAACATAGAGCCAAAATCTCATGCAGGATTTCATAATATATATAGCTGTAAAGTGTGGAAGAGAAATACCAACTCCAGTCAACCATGACGCCTAATTAAATAACAGGGAGCAGCAAGAACAATGGCCCTAGGAGAAGGTCACAGCCTCACAGGGAAGATAAGACTTAAGCAATATTAGCAAAGCAGGCTAGATTTGGTAAATTAGCAAAGCTGGTGACAGTGCATCAAGCGAGGGTGTTCACCACACCATAAGTTAATAAATGGTAATACTGGTAAAATTTTGGGAGGTATGTATACAAAAATAAATTACATGATCAGTTCAGGAAATCACTTCAAGCATACACATACCATAAACACAACATTGCTTATTGGCCCAACTTCACTGGATAACAAGCGTCGAGCTAAAACAGCCTGCTCAACTATCTCAGAAGTGGATAAGTTTCTCTTCAGACCCATTCTGCATAGTAGATTCATGTACTTGACAAAGGGAACCAATTCCAGAACTGTAAATTGGAAAAACAACCAAAAGGCTGCTAGAGCTTACCTGCCAGTGTAGCAAAACTGGCAATTCATGGCACAACCTACTTGACTAGATATACAGACAGTGTTCCTGCCCCGGTCACAAGGTATCAGAACAGTTTCTATTACCAGACCATCTTCCAACTTGAATAACATCTGTAAGATCCTGTGAGTGCTATTTATTAAGTAATGAATCAAAAACAAAACAGATGGCACTCATCATTCTACATATTGCACAAGCTATGTACCTTTTTAGTTCCATCAGACGCTGTCAGAATATCTTTCAAGTTTAACGTCTTAAATTCAGCATGTTCACTCAACATTTTCCTGAAATCCTTATTCAAACCTGGAAAGATAACGTATTGTTGATGATTCAGTCAGCTGTAACTACCATCAATTATCAAGATATTTATAGGTAAACACTACAAAGTGCACATAAAGGAAGATCCAAATAAAAATTCAGAACCCTTTTCTTTCCATAAGCAATAAACTCTATCAACACTTTCGACACAGAAACTTTGTCAGCAAGAGTATATGTACGGAAAAGAAAAATAAACCTTCTAATTCCTCACTGCATTGAGCCCAAATATTATCCCCATACAGACGTTTCCATAACATCAGAGCCTGAGCAGGCCTATAACCATGTGACTGAACCCATTTCTGTTAAACAAGAAAGCAGAGCGACTTTTAATAACTATGGTCTGCCATTGAACAATAAAATCAAACACAAATATCAAAATTGATCTCAAATTCCAATACAAGATTATAGTTTAAGCCAAGAACAAGATAAACCACTCTCAATCTTGGAACTTTCTTCAAGGTTAACTTAAAGTACACGGAGGGAACAATCTAAGTATGAATACCATAACACAAAGATTTAATCTCATGATTCCGAAACAGCTTTGAACCTTTATGCAATAAAAACAAGAATGGACCAGATCCTATCAAGATTGGTGCTTTCCTCAAATTTCAACGAAGTTAATAATACAAAACAGGTACAACCCAAATTTGCATGCCAACAAGCACAACTTTGCTTATGTCCAATTAGCTGAGGCTAGCTTGCCTCTCAGGATGGAGAAGGCCTTATACTACTCAACTTTGTTTGATAAGTTCATTCAGTACCAATATAAACAAATGTTAAATTTGACAAGACTCTATGTGAAATAGTGTGAATATTTGGAAGGAAGATAATTCTTCATTGACATGAAATGTCAACATATTAAATTTGTAGTAGAAATTTTGGCAACCATTAAATGGTTTCACAAGTTGAAGCTTGACAATTGCATACTTGTGATGCCATTGATGACATCAAAAGGAAGAATTCATTTCCTATAAATAGGTAGATCTTGGTTCAGTTGTAACACACCTTCCATTTTATTTATTTTTTTGGTTTCCCACCCGATGTCCGGAACCCACATTGGAGCTCCGACTAAATTCGAATCGCGCACTGCAGGGCCCATTCAGGGGTGGTGCTCCCATTAGGATTTTCTCCATACCCCGGGTTCGAACCCGAGACCTCTGGTTAAGGGTGAAGCACTCCCACCAATGCACCACAACCCATGTTGGTAACACACCTCTCATTTGCCTTCTCATCTTCTAAGGCAATTGAATCTCCTTTGTAGTATTTCACTTGTATTTTTTTAGAGTGAAATATAATTTGGTTGGTTGTGTCCGATTGCAGAAACCGAATATTGATAGTGATGAAATCACTACTACTATATCTATAGTATTATTACGAATATACCATAGAATCCTTCTCACAGCTTGCCAATGCTCCTTTACAAGATTACTCATATACTTGCTTACAACTCCTACGGCATGTGAAATATCTAGCCTCATTCACATATGGTACTCTTGACATATATTCTAGTTCAACTTCAATTTTTGGCAACATAGCATCACTAAGCTTAAGATAAGGAGCAAGCGGAGTGCTAACCAACTTTGTTTTCTCATTCATACTGAACCCTCTTCAAGTATTCTTTCTGAGATAAATAGAGTTTCTTTAAATGTCTTACTCTTTTTATCTCCATGTCAAGAATTTGTTTCACCTTACCTAAATGATTCATCTCAAACTTCTTTCTTAGTTGAGTCTTCAACTTCTCAATTTCCTCTGGACTTTTGAAAGCTATCAACATACAAGAGAATATATATAAAGAATTAATCTTCAAGCTTGCACAAATACGCACAAAGATGTATTTCCTTCTTCTATGCTTTTGCCTCAACATTAACTTGTCGACTCGCTTAATATCTAGACAATCCATACAATGATTTTTTAAGTTTGCACACCATATTTTTCTTTCGAACAACTTTGACCTTTTGATTGAGTCATCTAGATTTCCTCTTCCAAGTCTCCATGTAAAAATTACGTTTTTATATCAACCTGAACTAGTTCCAAATTCAATTGTGCTACTAAAGCCAACAAATCTCTAATGGAGGTGTGTTTCACATCTAGAGAAAATGTCTCTAATAATCAATTCCCTCCTCCTGAGCATATTCTTTGACCATCAATCTTGCTTTGTAGCGAACATCTTCTTGGTTAGGAAATTCTTATTTCTTTGCATATATTCTTTTGCACCCAATTATTTTCTTTCCCTCCAAGAGATTGACCAATTTTCATATGTGATTGTGATGAAGGGACTGCATTCCTTCATTCATGGCAATTCTCCACTTATCTTCTTTTGAACTTTGGACTAAGTCTTTATAAGTGGTAGAAATACCATCAACTACAATTGAGTCCATACAAGCCACCATATCTATGAGTCTAACAAGTTTTCTTATTGTTTTTTTGCTTGCTGGTTACTATTGATTCAAGTTGTAGTTGATGTTCTTGAGATGGAATCTCCCCCTCGATTGACTCTTCTTCAAGAGGAAAATCTTATGTTGTTTTCTCGTTTGCTACTGTGTTGGGAAAATTAATTTTCCCTCAAACTCCACAGGCTCTTTGAAGCACTATCCATTTGCTTGACATCTTCAACTGTTACTTTATTTGTCAAGGAAGATTCATCAAAGATAACATCCATGCTGAATATAATTTTCCATCAAAGATTCACCAGAAACATAGTTTTTACATGGATACTTGAGGAAATCTACATGACACAGCCAGAAGGATTCAAAAGTTGTTGGAAAGGAAAATATGGTGTGCAAACTAAAAAAATCGTTGTATGGATTGAAACAATCTTCTAGATAATGATACAAGCGATTTGACAAGTTTATGTTTGAGGCCAAAATACAAAAGAAGCAAATACGATCATTGTGTGTATTTGCGCAAGCTTGAAGATGGATCCTTTATATACCTTCTCATGTATGTTGATGACAGGTTGAGAGCTTCCAAAAGTCAAGAGGAAATTGAGAAGTTGAAGACTCAACTAAGAAATGAGTTTGAGACGAAGGATTTGTGGGTGAGGGAAAGAATATTCTTGGCATGGAGATAAAAAGAGATAGACATTCAAAAAAACTCTATTTATCCCAGAAAGAATACAAACGAAATCGGTAGCAATCCGCTTGCTCCTAGTTTTAAGCTTAGTGATGTTGTTTTGCCAAAAAAATGAAGTTGAACGAGAATATATATCAAGAGTACCATACGCGAATGTTATTGGTAGCTTGATGTATGCAATGGTTTGCACAAAGCCAGATATTTCACATGTCGTAGGAATTGTAAGTAGTGTGAAGGAGCATTGGCAAGCTATGAGATATAGTAGTTCTGATTTCATCACTTTCTATATTCAGCTTCCGCAATCGGACACAATCGATCAAAATTTATTTCACTTCAAAAGAATACAAGTGAAATATTACAAAAGAGAAAAAAGATTCCAATGCCTTAGAAGATGAGAATGCAAATGAGAGGTGTATTACAAATAAACTAAGGGGTCGTTTGGTATGAGGAATAAGAATAAATAGTCCTGGAATAAAAAAATAGTCCTGGGATAAAATATTGGTGTCTTGTTTGGTTGTCATGTTTGGCATAACTTATCCCACCATTTATACCATAGTGATGGGATAAGTTATCTCATATACATGTTGGGATAAGTTATCCCAGGATTATTAATCCTAAGATAACTTGTTCCCAACCAAACGACCCCTAAGAACTACCTATTTATAGAACATGAATTCTTCCTCTTGATGTCATCAATGACATCACTAGTATACAAATATCAAGCTTTAACTTGTGAAACCATTTAATGGTTGCCAAAATTTCTACTACAAATTTATTACCTTGACATTTCATGCCAATGAAGAATTATCTTCCTTCCAAATGTTCACACTAATTCACCTAGAATCTTGTCAAATTTAACAACAAAAACTACACCAAAGCTGAAGGGACAGTACAAAAGCTAGAAGTAGCTAGCCTATAGTAGTCGGGCTAACCAAAATCTCACGATAACATATAATTAGCCATAATCTCAAGAACACAAACCAAGTTTGAATCCTTAAACAGCAAACAAGACTAAATCACTAATTCACTATCAAGATTGCAACTTTTCTCAAATATCAACCCAATTAACCAAAATATACAGCAGACCAGCCGAAAAACACTTACCAAGTGAATGAGCTTAATCTCAAAAACACAAAAAAAACAATACTAAACCTTAAATCAGCATCAAGATTTCAACTTTACTCAAATTGACACTAATCTAACCAAGACACAAGCCAACAACTGAAATATACATACCTCAAGGTCAGTATATCTCATCCCTTTCAAAACCACTTTTGAATCCTTCAATGGATACCCATTTCGGCCATCACCTCCTACAATGCACAAACAAACAAAACAGAATCAAGAACAAAAGAGAGAAGAACCTCTGGGCAGATAAACATAAAGGGTACTTACCAGAACCGACAGAAAGGTTAGTTTGAGGTGTAGAAGAATGTTGAGCTGCTGTAACTAAACGATAATGAGGAGTGGTGAAGATAAGGGGTGTTCTTGAAGGTAGCAGCTTTAGAAAAGATTTGGTTTTTAATGGAAAACTTGTGTAATTTGAGAAGGGGAAAGTTGTTCCAAGCAAAGCACAGTTGCTGCTGCCGCCGCCGGAGAAACGAATTCGCCTCATCCTCAAACACACATCAAACAGTCATCTCCAGCCGCTACACAGATTTTGTTAACTGAAACCAGGGTCTTTAAGGAGTGAAATTACTTAGCTATAAAATACATTATGAAGAAGATGAACAACAAGCGTTTGTAGTCCAACGGTTAGGATAATTGCCTTCCAAGCAATAGACCCGGGTTCGACTCCCGGCAGACGCAGCACATTTTTTTTTATGAATATGGTTCGATGAATGATACATGCTCGTGTACAATCTAGAATATGGTTCGATGAATGATACATGCTCGTGTACAATCTAATATCATGGGATGTTTTACGAATATGGTTTTGTGTTATTTAAAAAGATGTACAATTTAATATCATGGAGTTTATGCGGCACAAAATAGAAACACACAAAAGATTTATGTTTGTGATGATTCCAAGTTAGTGAGTTATAGTGATCTAAATGAAGCTTTTTATTTGCTCACATGTAGAAAATTTCAGTATTGGGTACCCCTTATACTTTGTCTAAAATTATGTGAAACTGCTTCGTTCGTTATATTTTATGTAGACCTCCAAATGCATTGAACAAGTGTGTGATAAGATACTATGATAATTGATCATTTAAGAAGAAGATGAACTAGATTCAAGATCGCATAAAACAAATTTGTCAATAGATGACGAACGATCTCTTGGAAATTCATGGGGCACACATTAGAAAGTAAAGTGTAGTCCCAACTCAGGGGGGGTCTGGGGTAGAAAGTAAAGTGTAGTCCCACTAGTCTCCATGTAACAGAAAACCTTCTTCTATAGCAATAACTTGTGAATAAGCTTGTAGGAGTATACAAATATAGTAATTATACCAAATAACAGAAAGGGGTAGAAAGTAAACACAAATAAAACAACAGTCTCCACAAACTTATCAAAGAATGATTGATACAAATACAATAAATCTGAGTTTCTTAAACAGAAGATACTGCTTTTCTCAGGGATTCTTGACCTTGATCCTCAACTTTCTGGCGATTTGTCCTGCTTTAGGATGAATAGCGCGTTTATTTGAATCAAACTGTTCCACCTCTACCCAATTGATCACTTTAAGCAAGAGTGATTGAGGGACTTTGCTTGAAGAATCTGATGCTGCTTTTCCTTTGGCCTTTTTCAGCCCTTTCTCCAGTGCCTTTTCAAGAAAATCCATAAACCAACTTCCTGACTCACTCTCAATCTGCTTTCCCAATTTGATTGTATTGGAAATGCTGCTGCTTATCGAAGAAGAAGCTGGTTTCTTGTTCTCGTCGTTCTCATTTATGCTAGTATTTAATACTCCTTTTATTGCCTTTGATGTTGATCTAAAATGCTTTCCAAGAATTGACTTTTGATCACTCCTTTCAGGAAAGACTGCAATGGATTTGTAAAGTGCAGCTCTCCTCTTCGATGCATTTGATTCACTGTCTCGTGATTCTTCCAGTGAATTCTGCACTATTTCGTGTAGAATAGGAGCACCACCATTCTCTTGTTCAGCTTTTGGAGTTTGTGACATTTCGTTTGATGCTGTTGCTGCTTGAATGGATACCATTTCTGCCACAGCTTGCACAAGTTGTTCATGAAACTCAAGAAATTGATCAAAACACGCTGTTGGTGCATCTGGTTTTGCAGCTCTACTCAAGTTCGAAAACACCCTTCAAAGCCATAGTGATATATAGATATCAAATTCAGGTAAGCAAAGAATATACAACAACAACAAATAACACAAATAATCCAAAGTTTCATACTTTAGAGACCGCACGAGATTTTCTGTAGCAGATGCATCCCTAAGTGCTTGAAGAGCAATTTTCTGTGCATTTTCCCTTTGTTGTACAGCTTCCTAATGAACATCACAAATGACTTGTTTAGCTAAGACTAATGTTCCAACAAAAGGCAAGAATTGTCCATATATTAAACAAAACAAAAAAGCGCGACAAAAATGCTACCTTTCCCAACATACTAAGTTTTCCAGGCAGATTAACAGTCAGACTAGTGTTGTCATGAGGTAATGAATCAATAGGCTGAGATTGTTGTTGTTCTTGAGAAGACTTTTTCAAATTGGGAAGTCTTTGAGAATCTCTGCCTACTGTTGGTGAAGCTGCCATTCGTGCACTCCGTAAACTAGGTGGTGGGGTTGAACTTTTCTTCTCCTGTGTCTACACAAAAAAGAAGAATCAAATTGCAACACGTTAATATAAGCCTTAAAACACATTGACTATACATGAAGGGGAAAATGTACCTACAGCTGAGTTTAAAGGTGAATTGACAATTCTTTGTTCTCGATCGCGATCTGTTACACTTCTACTCCTTGGAAATTTCATCATGCTAGGGGTAGCACAACTTTTTCTCACCATAGAAGGACTTTCCCCTTTTGCCTCCATCAATTTAGACAACAATGCGCCACCGGCTGATGACCTTACCATCCCACCACTAGCTCCTCCATCTTTGGAGAATTTTCCCCGAATAAGAGGTGACATTGGAATAATTCGCGCAAATTTGACAGCACTAGACCTCTCCTTTATTGGTGTACATTGATCGAAATCAATAGGAACTGGCTTCAAAACTTGAGGAGATGAAGCAATAACTTCTACCCCATTTTGGCCTATTCCCCAAGAACCCCTTCTTGGAGCTGACTGGCTCTGATTGAATTTTCGTTCAACTTTCTCGCCTTTTTCTCTCAACCCCATTAATGGTTCTGGAGTTCCCACAAGTGGGTGCCTCCCAGGAAGAGGCTTAGCCCCTTTAACAACAGGAACAGGTGAACCGGGCTCTAATCTATCGACATAAATGAACTGTCCTAGCTGCATTTTATTGCTTAAAACCAAATCATCTTGCTCATCTGGAAGACTTACATAAATGGAATGCGAAGAATCAGATACCTTGATAAAAAATCCATGCTTTGGCCATAAATTCTTCTCATCAAGATCTGCAGGAACAATATCAGTAACCTGCAAAAGTGAACTCCTATGTTCACTTGTAGGCTTCACCCCAGATTTCATCCCATTTAATAACTTCAACAAAATCCCAGGTGCTAATGCTGCCATAATCTTGAAATTTCAGAAATTACAGAAAGATGAGACCTTTTTCAGATTTTTCAAGAAAATTGTGAAGAGTGAGTCAAGATTAAAACTTGAAATTCCTTAACAACCCCAATTCTTGAAATTTTAGAAATTACAGAAAGCTAAGACCTTTTTTCAGAAATAGCAAGAAAAACAAATCAAAAAAGTTGAGTAGAGTGAACTAAGATACAAATCTTGAAATTCCTCAATAACCCCAATTCTTGAAATTTTAGAAATTACAGAAAGATAAGACCTTTTTTCAGAATTCTCAAGAAAATAACAAATCAAGAAAGCTGAGTAGCGTGAGTCAAGATTAAAACTTGAAATTCCTCAACAACCCCACTTCTTGAAAATTATGAAATTACAGAAAAATAAGATCTTTTTTTCAGAATTTTCAAGAAAAAAAAAACAAATCAAGACAAGTTGAGTGGAGTGAGTCAACAAAAGCTCTTAAAACCAAAGAAGAAATTGACCATTTCAGAGAGGTATGGTGGTTAAGTTGATAAGGTGAAGGTGAAGAAGAAGGGGTTTGAGGGCTAACGGTAAACTAGAGAAAGACGAAAGGGTTTGGGTCCCATAAATGAATTTTTAAAAAAATTGTGAGTTTTGGTACGTTGAGGTATGTAACGGTCATATGTTGTGAGTGAGTATTATCAATAGTTTTTTGCTTTCTTTTTTTGAATCTTAAAGAGGAATTATTAAACATAATATACTCGTGTAACTTTTTTGCTTTTTGTGGTTACAATTAATATTACTCCATGTCTTTTATCGTTTTTGCATTTATTCCTTAAAGAGCATACTAAACCTTTTCCAACGAACGAAAATAATTTGGGGTGTCGTATCAGGTAAAATTTATCTGTATCAGATGTTTATATCAATTTGATAAGTATAAAACACTTGTTTTTAGATATGCACTTTGATATCAAGTCGTTAAATGTAAGATACATGTTATGTGTATACAATAATAAATTCAGTGAAATCCTATAAAGTGAAGTGTGGAAAAAAAAGTGTATGTAGATCTTACGTTGCTTTTGAAAGACCCTCAACTCAACAAAAATCACAACAGTGATTAAAAGAAAACATGAATGTTAATAGCAAAGCAATGTATACATGCAAAAAATCGTAACAATAACAATAGGATATAGTCACCTAAATACAATAAACCACAAATGATATCAGATACCAAAAGTCAAACATTATAATGGTATATGAATATGCTAATACTATGGTCGACATGGAGCTCTACACTTCCACTCAGCCAAATATAAGAATAGGCTGTGATAGGACAACTCTTAACTCTCAGTTACCTACTAACCTTTTACCCTTATTTGTGACCTACAGACCCTCTATACACTTCCATCTAGCCAAATACAAGAATAGACTAGTAATAAAATTACATATTTTACGTAAAATGATTTTAATTTGTTGGTTTCTTACATGAGTGGAATGATTTTAATATTTTTTTACTTTTTATTTGCATAATTAAAGGGAAAAAGGACAAACATATCCCTGAACTATCATAAATGGTATGCAAATACCCTCCGTCATACTTTTGGGACATTGGTGCCCCTGCCGTCCAAAAACTAGAGCATATATACCCTTTATACTAACGTACATACACGTGTCATAATCTTATCCATCGATTTATCGATGGATAAGATTGCGCAACGTGGATAAGATTGCGCAACGTTAGAGTGAAGGGCATATATGCTCTAGTTTTTGGACGGCAGGGGCACCAATGTCCCAAAAGTATGACGGAGGGTATCTGCATACCATTTACGATAGTTCGGGCGTATATTCGTCCTTTTTCCCATAATTAAATAATAATATATTCAATACAATTTTAAGTTATAAGATCTAAAAAAGATAATGTATATGTTGTCATAGTAATATATTGATGGCTATATTCCTTGAGAATAAAAGGAAATAATTAAGTTAAACTATTTTTATTTTATTAGAACAAACTAAACTATCACATAAGTTAGGGCCGAAACATAATAATCTAGCTTACTTTGAAAACCTTTGTGTCATACATGACGTGATTATAGATTTAGTAATGTATTGACATCTTAATCTCTTTATCAGTCTTTTATGATTAAAAAGACAAATGACAACTTTTATAATCTATGTACTTTTTCATTTTCTAAATTACAAGATTTATCCACTATAATCTTCCCAACGGACAAAAGGAAACTTGTCATAATTAAATTTCCCCTTGTGGAGTGATACATCAATTAAATGTTAATTTGAATTGATTAATCCTAACAAGCTCCACCATAGCAATATTCTTGGCTCTCAAGAATATGAATTTCAATGGTTAAGTACTTGCTTAAAAAAGGATTTAAGTGCTAAATAAGAATCAAAAAGGCAAAAAATGCAATAATTCTAATTTTCTTTGCTGCTTATTTAATTTAAACTAATAAGTAATAAACTAATAAGTAATAATCAATTCTTTGCCACCAAAAAGGTAAAAAGTAGGGTAATTTTCTTCTTCACTTTCCTTCTTTATTCAAAGGGATATTAATTAAAAATTTAACTGACAAGAATTGTAGTGGTAAATATTTTCATTAATTAAAGGTAGGGGTGTGTATCGGTCGGTTCGATTCGGTTTTATAAATTATCGGTTCGATTTATCGGTTTTCGATTTTTAAATACTCTAAACCAATAACGAACCAATAAGATAATTTTTTATCTGTTTTCGGTTTATCGATTTTGGTCCTTAACGGTTCGGTTTTTGGTTTAACCAATAAGAATATGCTTATAAAATAAATATATGACTTCTCTAATAAATTTGACACGACAAGACAAGACAATAATGTAACTTTACAATAGCTCATAAAATAGAAATAATAATAACAAACATGAAAAGAACTATACATGTGTAACACAAAGAGAAATAAAGAGGAATATGATTCTTACTTTAGGTTTTGACGATTTGTATAATGTAAAGTTGTGAACTCAAAGTCACAACAAAGTATGAATTGATGGCTAAATGACAAAGACATAACTATTAAGATATTGAGATTAATATTTATTAATATATGTGTATATGTAAAAGTATTAAATTACTATAGTCTTAACTCTTAATGGGTTATTGATTTATCCAATAACCCAATATTGAAAACCAATACCGAACCGATAACCCGATAATTTTTTTTTATAAAACCATTAAGAAACCGTTAACCCAATAACCCAATAGCAATAAACCAATAACACTTTTTTCGATTCGGTTTATTGGTCGATTCAATTTTTGCACACCCCTAATTAAAGGTCTTAAAGTTAAACTTTGAATATAAAAGAGGAAATACATAATTACCCCATGGAACTTATACCCTTTTTTTAAGTAGACACCTTAAGTTTGTGGGGGTCCTATTACCCCACGAAACCATCCAAAAGTACAATAAATACACCATTTTTTCAACATCAGTGCTCTCAATCCAAGAGCGTGTGCCACACCTCCAATCCATTTAACAAAGGCCGGGTTTTACCCTAACCCATTCATTTTTTAACCCATAACCCAAACCCAAACCTAAAGAAACTTCCAACCCATTTCACTCTCACCTACCATCGTCTCTCTCTCTTCAACCGATCAAAACCCTAAGAAATTTCATGAGGCAAAGCTAGTTGGTAACATTGCTTGTTGAAATTTGTTGAATATTGGTGGCGGAACGAAGAAGTGAAAGCTCAAAGGTTAGTTTAT